>APFE031496948.1:70253-91200 GCA_000404065.3 Pinus taeda
TGATGTTCAATATTACTTTGTGAGCGATATGATAGAAGACAAAAGGGTGTTGCTGGTAAAGGTGGACACTTTGAAGAATATTGCAAATGCATTGACAAAATCTATGAGCTCTAATAAGTTCTCTTGGTGTAGAGAAACAATGGGCATTGCAAGGCTGGATAAATGACTAAGCTCTCTTGTGCCCCCCTATGGAAAGAAAACAACAAGTGGGAGAATGTTGGGTTGTGTTATATTCTTTCCACGACTAGCCCACATAGTTAACCGGGGGGTTAGAAGGTGGGCAAAGCCCCCCCTTCATTGTGCTGATTGCGTAGCAGGGGGAGTCATAGGGGGTTTGGGGGGTGCAGATAACCCCACTTTGGACCTTATATTAGGTTGGGTGGACCTACCTATAGTTTTGTGCATGTTTTTCACACATGGTTTTGGATGCAATGGATTTCCGTGCATGGTATTGGATGCTTTGGCATGTATAAATATGTATTGTAACATTGAAAGGAACGTAATAAAAAATCAAACTGGTAGTCCTGGTTTTGGGATCCAAGGGAAAATCTCTGTGTATATGTGTTTTATGTGTTATGCTCTCGCATTGTTTATTTTCGGTGTTTTAGAATTAGTATGTAGGTAATTTCTGTACGAGGTTAAAACCTACCCTTCAACCCTAAATTATATGACCTTAACAGGGAGGATTATGTGAACCCTACTGTTGATGGAGTATTGAGTTGGCATAGTGTCGGGCCATGCTTCTGAGTCTAAAAAGCCACAATAAAACTAGAAAAAAAGACTGCATGAGGTCAACACTCAATGGCGTGCACATATTACTAGGGTAGTGCGTTGGGTAGGAACCAAGGTGCATAACTTGCCTTGCTTTGATGGATTGTCTGAGGTGTCAATTTTTGTGCAAGAATTTGAGGATGATATACCTAAGCAGGTTGTTAGCAAATGTAAAGTGGCATCAATTATAACTTATTTTCTTCAACCTTGATACTTGCTTGTGAAACTTAGTTATCTTCTTTATGTTGTTTAGTTAGATATTTTCATCAAACAATATCAAGAAACAATAACAACAGATGAGGGAATAGATATAGGCTCTCAATTAGGGAAAAACCCATCCCAAGGGGAAAACCTAGAATCTTCTCTTCTCATAATCTAATTCAAATGAGATACAATGACCCAATCCCTAAACCAAGTCCTTCTCCTAGTACCAAGACAACCCTTCCACAAGACCTTCCATCAAATTTCTTCTTTCTTGCAACTTCAACCTGCCAACAACTACCCAGCTACTTGATCCAACAACTTCATCGCAACAATTACTACAAAAACCCTAATCTATCTTCCTTTTGATACCTTCCTAGAGAAAAAGAACTCTCCCTAAGGCAAACAAGGTAAAGAGAAGGATTTCACTCTGTCCAATAAATTGTCACTGTAATTTTTCTCCCCATCAACAACTTCGGTCCCCAGCAACAACTTCGCTCCCCAACAATTCAAACCTATAACTTCGGCCTCTTTCTAGATGTAGAAACCCTAGCTTCTTAGCACGTGTGAGAGATATAGAGCCCAAAAACAATAAATTTATTCCTTGCAACTTCTCCCAAACCTTTTATCTCCTTTTCCTAGCTTCCCAACTACATATCAAACTCTTTCCTTGATAGATCCAACTTGTGAGTTAGTGTGTCCAAATGAGGTCAGATTTCTTCCTTTTATATCCTTCTCAAGGGATAAAATTCCCTCCATTAGGTTGACTCATAATTTTAGAGATTCCAGGACTTTCTAGACTCAAAAATAATTCTTTCTACAATTACAAATTTCCTAGAAGGGTCTTATAAACATGATGTTGACTCATGAAAATAAATACTAAGACCTAATAAACCATAGAAGCACGAAGAACATGATTTTACCTAGAAGACCATCAATAATGAGCATGGAACCCATGCTTTGATTAATAATATTTTTCTTTCTTCTAATATTGTTTGTTACATAGGATACATAGCGAAATGGGTACAACAATTATGAAGAACGAAACTATTTACATTTCTCAACACTCCCTCTTAACTAGGGAGGTATTCATAATTGTACAACGAGTACAACATCACATCTCAAATTGAAGAGTTCTCAAGAAGAGTCTGATTGATAAGTCATATTGTAAGTATCATCATCATGACGAGCACTATCCCTGAGGCCTAATTGGAAAAGCTCTTCTTTTATTTAAGAGCATTATGATGGGACTCATTATGTGTGATATTGAACTTCCTCTCTTAGGTACATACCCCATCCAGATGTCCACAAGGTATTTCCTTTTAGGACTATTATTATCTTGGATCCCTGTACCCAAGTCCTCAATTAACACCGGTCTTCTTTGACCACTCTTCTCTTGGATTCCTGTCCCTTCCTCAAAGATTGTTGATCCTTGGGACTACTACATTTCATGGATTCAAATCCTCAAGGAGTACCAGTCCCCTTTCCTTTATTAGATGGTATATCCTCAAGGAAACCACAAATTCTTATCCAATCCTCCATCATTATCTCTTCATCACCTAAAGAGGAGAATGCACGTGTGATGTCAAATATCACTCCCTTTCAAACTAAGAGGATTTCCATATTCTCCCTTAATATTGAGAATAGATCCTTGCTCCTTATTCAAGGAGACTCATTTTTCTCCCTCTCAAAACGAGAGGATATTCCAGACTTCCTTCCAATAATGGAAGCCAACACCACAAGCATTATAGATTGTCTTCATCAGAGTATCAACTACCAATTTCCCATAGCTACATGGATCCATCTTTCCTTCACATCTCTTGCAACAAGCCTACCTCTTTTTGAGGTATCATGGAACCATCTCCACTCTTTGTTCTTGTGACATGATCTAGGTCATCTTTCTTTCTCATCACTTTCCATTTTTGACATGAAGGCATTGTGTTGAGCCTTCCCAAACTTCTTTATGATCACAACTTCCTCATGAAAGTGATCATCCTTGACCTCTAGGTTATCTTCTTGCACTGCTACCTTCCAATATGAACACTTTTTGACTTCATAGTTACTAGGCCAGATATTGAGCTTTCCTCAATCCTTTTCATCCATATAGTTGAATTTGCCTCAAATTTCATCATGTATTCCTACACCATTATACCAGATAGAAAAATAATATGTTAACTAGATAACTAACCCAAAAATAAAAAGACTTACCTTACCATGTGTTACACAGTATTTTGTCATGCCTATTGCACTCCCCTGTGTCATACCCTGAAGTGCCAAAACTTGGCAATCATGCAGTGTACCCATCCTGATATGCAGTTCAAATCCTCCCTGAAAAAATGATGGAAACATGCCTTGAGCCTTCCCTAAAGAAGTAAGC
Organism: Pinus taeda; assembly: GCA_000404065.3. Classification (NCBI taxonomy): domain Eukaryota; kingdom Viridiplantae; phylum Streptophyta; class Pinopsida; order Pinales; family Pinaceae; genus Pinus; species Pinus taeda. The sequence continues at coordinate 73,603 of APFE031496948.1, forward strand.
TCTAAAAACCTAATTTCAGGAAAAACACGACCTTGACATTGGCAACTCGTGTTGATCGCTAGTTGCACTATACTAGCCTCGTGCTACCAGTGCACATTTTTCTTGGATACCCGCATTGATCCCTAAAAGGTAAGTTTTCCTAAAGAGGATAAGAAGCTTTGTGATCTAGAGGCTTCTAGAATGACGAGTTGGAGGTTGTTCGGTGTGGATGTGGTTGAATTCTCCCAATATTGCTTTTTGATATTATCCCTATGAGATACCTCCTTGAGATGATGGCCTCCTCCTATCTTTGGAGAGATCTTAACTCCCTTTCCTTGCCTATATATTCATCCTCTCCCATTCCCAAATGGTTGGTCTCTGATTGTTTGCACCCTTATGCTGAGATAGTGCCTACATGCTACTAATTTGGCTTGGAGAAGGAGTGCTTGGAGAGCTTGAGCTTGGACTTGGAAATTCACTCAAGGAGAGCTTATTAACATCAAGGCTTGGTTGTATGCTTCCTCCTTTATTTCATCAATATATACAACTATTGGTTCACTTTCCATAAATGTTGGTGTTAATGCATCATTTATCTTAATGCTCCTTTTGGTGGAGGTAAATTATCAATGTGGACACAAACAATTCCTCTAGCCCAAGAGAGGAGGTCTAGCCACAAACAAATAATCTATGGAAATATCCTTAATCTAGAATCAAATAAGAGGGCCTACCTATTAGAATGCTATTCTGCTTGGTGATGATCCTTCTTCCTCACTCCAACTACCTTTAGTTTCCTTCCTTCAAATACCCGAAACAAGAAAACAAATAACAACAACAAACGTGATAGAATACAATATTGTAGTTTAGCCTACTTAACAGGGAAAGGAACATTAAGCCATAAAGATGTAAAATAACACTTCATGTAGGAAATCAATCAATAGTTGTATTCATATAAAACCAAAAGAGATTACAATCAATTCCTTGACGTTGCTGGTCTCCTCCGACGTATCTAGGTTCTTGCACTTTTGCTAGCATCTTATGGATAACCCCAACAATGGAATTTTTAAGGCCTCTTCCCTTTAGTCTCAAACCAAACCAAACACACTATTCTCCCTCAAACATACACTAGAAAGCTACACGTTATAGATATCTTGTTGATCATTCAAACTCACTCCAAAACTAGTTTAGCTTGGGAAAAGAGAGGTTTATATAGCTTGGATGGGTGGGAAATGGTTCCTATCATCATTGGAGAAGGTCTTATATCTTGAGTTTGTTCCATCCTAATACGGGAAAGGAGCCTAAACTAACTTCTTTGGCTCCATCCATCCCAACCATCTACCAAACTTCTGTTACGAAGCTTCTAGAGCTGGAAGCTTCGACTCCATATTTAAAAAACTTGCCAAAAGAGGATCAACACAACCGAAAAAGGGCTCAATCACTCCATATGGCACTAGTGCTAGTTTTAATCTCTACAAATCGGTGCGAGGAGGAAATTGATCAGTAGCGACAGTCTTGTAAACTGGGGTAAAAGGAAGATTCTTGGGAAATGATGCAAAGGGGACTTATTCTGCTCATGAAGAGGGACATACTAGGAGTTTCTTCATGATGGGAAAGCACGTAGGGTTCACTATAGAGGTCCTCTAGGATCATGTACAGGGAGTACAGGGACAGTGACAAAATGTTGCATAACAAATACCCCCTAAAGGATGAAGGCCGAACTAGAGTGAGGGATGAAATGCTGTACAAGTGGATGCGGGGAACCGAAGTTCGTTGTTGGAAAACTTGCAAGCAAGCATAGAGATATATACATCACTGAAAACTTTGAAAAATGATACATGAATCATGGTATGGACACAACCATCTAGAGAATGATCATGTAAATGGTTCCAAGGCAGTGGCACAACCATCCAAAAGAAAGGATCACAATGAAACCAAGGTATGGTCACAACCATCCAATAATGAGAAGGATCACATATAACAACTCATGGTATGGTCGCAACCATCCATCTGAAAGAGACATGTATATCAACATGATCATGTCACATAGCCTCGAAAACTGGACTGGTGTAATCTGAGCCTAGGGTCTTGTGCTCCAAACAACCTGATCAAAGTACAAATCCTAACATGTGAATTTATGCATTGAAGTCAAACATGCTAGAAAGTTGCTTGATTACTGGCCCATGATGTGAACTATTAACAAGTGCGAGAGAGACCACCAATAATGATAATGGATCTCAAGGTACCAGCAACACTATTCACAGAATGTGAATAAAGGAATTGAAGTCGAACACCCGTGAACTTCTCGTCGAGTGCGAAGAACTTGTCGTTAGGGCATGCAAGCTCTAAGGTATTGGAAGGGAGTCTCTTGGCCAACTTCCTGGATAATGAGCTAAAGTCAACAAGAAGCGGCTGCATCGAAGGAGGGTCATGTTGTATCCCACATCAATTATATGAGACAAAGCGATGCAAATGATTTCAGACGAAACAAAGAATCAGGAGTAAGTGTAACTGCAGAGGGACTAACTCTTGAACATATCGGTGACACAATTCTGGAGTTCAACAACTTTTGGACCCATAGGATCAAGGGTCATGATGACGTGGCAGAGATCAAATGGAGGGTCAATGATGAAAAGGAGGATATCTTAACCTGACACGAAGCAAAAAGCGTCATGTTCAAGAGTGAGATGCAGACACGACTGATAAGATTTCCAATTTTCCCCCACCATTTCTGACAAGTACCCCAATTATTTTTGATCACAAGCTTGAAGGGGATATAATGTGCTTGCACTGTAAGTTCATCCTTCAGACGAATCCGACCTAGTAAGTTTAATGAGCCCTAGGAAGGAGAAGCTCATGTCTGTCATAGTGACGAATCCAATGTTGTTTAATATTTTAACAAGTCCTAAAAGAGGTATCTTGATATCTTTTTCATGTTTGGAGAGTTTGAAAAAGACACGGAAAGGAAAACTCCACATGGTCCCTTTTCGTACATTTGTGTCTCTTGAGCCTGAAAAGGTAGAAAGCGATACTTGAGAGAATCACTTGACCATTTTAGTCAAGGAGTAACTTTTTCGTAAATAGTTTATCCCAACCCGAAAAAACGGGTAAACGTATACTAGGATGACGTTTTGCAACCTTTAACTAGTTCAAAATGACAAGAGCTCAATAATATTTTTGTGTTTAAAGAGTCGAAAAAGAGCTTGAAAGCAAACCCCCCATTTTTAGTCTCTTTTATGAGTAAGAAAGGGAAAAATACTCAACGATACTTTCATTGGAGTTTTACGAGTTGAGAAAAAAGCTCAAACATGACTACAGTACCATCATTAACAATCTATCACCTATTGCTACACAAAAGGTAAAGGCATTATCCAGTTTCTGAGGGAAAAATAGGTCAAAAATACTTTAAAAAACCTAATATTTCATGAAAATGAATAAAATGAGGAAAATGTAATTTTTTTTTTTACCATTTACCATTTTACCTTTTTGTGAAGAGCTTTTCACCCATTTGTGCCCTAGCTTTTTAGGAGCAGATTGCGGGAGATTTGGGAGGTCATTCGTCAAGCCGTCAGTTGCAGGTAAGAGCCAAGACCTTAAGCTCCATTTTCATGCTTATTTTACTTGTTTTTAACCATTTTTTAGATTTTTTGAGGATATTTTGACAAAAAAATTTTTCCCTCGGTCGACGCGATTTCTGGGCATAGAATCGCGCTGATTGGGGGTTATTGAGATTGTCAAGCGCATCGTTGGTGCTAATATTTTTAAAACAGTCGTGTTGGCACCATGAAGAATTTTTTTTCAAGTTTTTGCCGAATTTTTCCGATTGAATCCAAAATTTTATTGCTAAATATGTGTTATTGACTTGATTATATGGCTTTTACAGGAAAAAATCATGAAAAAAATGGTGGATTGGAAGGAACGTGAGCATGAGGACCTTGACACTCAAGCAATGACAAACCCAAATTGCTTGAATGCCCTAAGGAACCATGGGCTCCTCAAGTGCTTCCTCACACCAGGTCTACGTGCTCAACTCGAATTGCTACTATATCTGATTAGTATATGGGATGTGAATTGGAAAATTTTCATGATTCGTGACCAAGAACTGGAGTTGGAAACTTCAAACATTTATTTCATCATAGAACTATCCTGAAGAGGGGAGCTAGTCGATCTATATGGGTCAAGGCCTATTGGGGCAAGTGTGACCATGCTACTTGCAAAACACTACCTAGAAGCACTCAAATAAAAAAGTGGCAAGATCGAGATCATGATTGTTCGGGATCTTGTGCTGAGAGTGTTACTGTTGACCATAAACAAAGTGGCTGGGGCCCAAGCGTAGCATGAGACCAACAAGTCAAAGTTTCAGTATGCTATCAACTATACGACACCAAATATCTTCAACTGGGTAGAAGCCATGAAGGTAAACATGAAGCACCAGTGATCAAAAGGAAAGGCAGGAAACCTGAAATAGTTTTGCTATGGGTCTATTTTAGTGACCTTCTTCCTAGAGTAGGTTTCGTTGTTTCACTACCATCTAATTGAGGTGGAACCGCCATAGCCACGAGACCCACAAATAGCATTGATGCCTAGGATTACCGAGGGTCAACAGATGTCCTATAAGCCCGCCTTCTTCTTATGGCTACAACAACAACTGATCGTAGTAGAGGATTGGCCCTACAGTGGTACCAACTTCCACGTGATCTGGATATGCTGCTCCCAGAGGGGGAGGATTGTGATGATAGAAGTAAAAAACAAACAATTTTAATTTTTAATTTTTTATTGTGTTTTAGATATATGTGTTCATGAAATTTCAGTTTTATGAATGCAAATGTTCGAACAAACCATCCTACCAGGATGTCCTTGATTGCCAGGTGCATTGCTCGACAGTTCGATGTCACTCCTTATTAGGAAGGATGCGATAATGAGGAGGAGATCATGTAGAACCTCGTGGGATTAACCCACGGTATCCCAGAGCATGCCTAGATGGGTGATATACCGCGCTAGTATCAGAGACATATAATGGGGCTATCAGATCGGATCCGCCAACTACTGATTCATGTAGTGCGAGAAATTACATGCTACCATGAGCATCATGTTGTTTAGTGCATAAGTCTAGCATTCCAAATTCTTGAGGCTTGCAAGCCACTGATGTATAAGGCTTGCGAGCCACTGATTTATTTTAACACACATATTGTTTTTTGGGGTTTTGATGTATGAAAAACATTATTGATATATATAAATTTCCATAGATTGTTTGTTTATGGCTAGACCCACTCTCTTGAGCTAGAGGAATTTTTTTTGTCCGCATTGAGAATTTAATTGCACCACAAATTGGCAACTCTACTGGGGAATCTCCTTAAGCTATAATCAAATAAGAGGGCCTACCTCTAAGATTGCTATTCCGCTTGGTTATGATCCTACTTCCTCACTCCAGCTACCTTTCGTTTCCTTCCTTTGAATACCTGAAACAAGAAAACAAAAAACAACAAAAAACGTGATAGCATACAATATTGTATTCATCCTACTTAATAGGTCAAGGAAAATTAAGCCATAAATATTTAAAATAACACTTCATGTAGGAAATCAATAAATAGTTGTATTCATATAAATCATAAAGAGATTACAACCAATGCCTTGATGTTGATGGTCTCCTCCGACGTATCTGGGTTCCCACACTTATGCTAGCATCTCATGGATCACCCCAACAATGGAAGTTTTAAGGCCTCTTCCCTTTAGTCTCAAACCAAACCAAACACACTATTCTCCCTCAAACATACACTAGAAAGTTACAAGCTATAGATATCTTGTTGATCATTCAAACTAACTCCAAAACTAGTTTAGCTTGGGACAAGAGAGGTTTATATAGCTTGGATGGATGGGAGATGGTTCCTCTCATCATGGGAGAAGGTCCTATCTCTTGAATTTGTTCCATCCTAATAGGGAAAAAGAGCCTAAACTAACTTCTTCAGCTCCATCCATCCCAACCATCTATCAGACTTCTATGACAAAGCTTCTAGAGTTGGAAGCTTCAACTGCATATTTAAAAAACTTGCCAAACGAGTATCGATGTGACTGAAAAAGGGCTCAGTCACTCCATACAGTGTTAGTTCTAGTTTTAATCTCTGCAAATCGGTGCGAGGAAATCAGTCAGTAGCACCGATCTTGTAAACTGGGGTAAAAGGAAGATTCTTGGGAAATGATGCAAAGGGGAATTATTCTGCTCATGAAGAGGGACATACTGGGAGTTTCTTCATGATGGGAAAGCATGTAGGGTTCACTGTAGAGGTCCTCCAGGACCGTGGACGGGGAGTACAAGGATAGTGACAAAATTTTGTGTAACATTCCTTGATCTGTTAAGTGGATTGCTTTCGATTATGCTTGTTTTACTTGTATGATTTGTTGTGTCTTTGATCTCTTGTACAGGTATCCAAATGTTGTGATAAGTAGAGCTAAGTTCGAGGCACAAGCGATTCGAGGTATTCAACAAAGGAGAACGTTATAGCATCATAATGAGGTAGGCCATCTTCCTCTTCTCTCATTTCGATTATAATTTAGGAAAGTGTCATTGTAGATTGTCATGTAGGTTGCTAGTCCCACTCATTGGGCTAGAGGGATCGTCTCTATTTGTAGAGAGGATTTGCTTAGAGAAAAAATGGCAACTCCGTTGGGGACGCTATAACCCTTTCAATCCATTCCTTCAATTAGATTCTGTGATGAGTTTGACCAACCGTAAATATCTTGGCTTCTTTCTATCACTGTAGCTATTCACAGTCATCGGTTATTGTGTGAGGATGTTTAGCCTACTTTGATCTTGAAGAATTTTTTTTTTTTTCCTTATTTTTCTCGCCCAATGCATTTTCTACTCTGACAGAAGCGCTGTCAGCACTGATTTTAAATTTACAGTCACACTGATTTGCTTTTCCTCGCCTTTTTTCCTTTAACAGGCGCTGATCCCAGAGGATAGAAGAAAATTAGGGTTTCTTCTTGTTTTCAGCGTTTTTTGACCTCTGTCCATGATTTTCGAGTGTGAATACAATGTATTTGTCTTGATTGAGATACTTGTATGATTGTAATTTGTCTCTTGGCTTTTCTGAAGTGTTATTTGAAGTTTGAGTGCTTTCTAGGGTTTTCTAGGGTTTCTAGGTCACCCTCCGCTCATTGTTTGGTTTGCCTCTATGAGATTGATTGTTTCCATTTAGGACTCTTACTGTAGTCAAGACATTGTTCTCAAGTTGCTTTTAGTTTGTGATTACGAAGTTATTTTCATTAGTATTGAGTCATTTTGATGCTTTGAAGATTACTTTTTCTCCATTGTCAAGCATAGCTTATAGTTGCATGCTTTGGAAGGAGTGAAAGTGAATGCTTGTTTGATTTCTTTGTTTTGAAAATAAAAGTGAATGATTTCCTCATTTAAGTATTTATGAAATGATTTGCATTTGAAACCATAAGTGAATGAAATTTTCATTTTAGTTGTTTTGGATTGCATTTTCTCCTTTGCTCATTGCATTAGTTTTCATTGTTGAATCAAAGTGAAAGGAGAAAGATAATAATTAGTGCATATTAGTGAAAGAAAATTGATTTTTGTTTCTCTTAGGATTGCATCTTGGCTTTGCATTTTCTTGTGAATGTGAAAGATTAGATCTCATTTTTGCATTTTGCATTGGAAAGATAAAGAGTTGTGTTTTGATGCATTTTTCTTGATTGATGCATTATTTGGTTGTCTCTCTTCCTTAATTAGTTTAACCTTCATTGAATGAAAAGATTTCATTTTTATCATTTAGTTTCATCATAGGTATAGGTGACATTGTTGAGCCATCAAACTAAAACTTAATTGAAGATAAACTTAAAATTTACCTTAATTAACCTAAGGAGCATTTGTAACCTAACACAAATATCTAGAGGTCTAGGCTAGAGACGCATTCTGGCATCTTTAAACGTAGCATATATCGTTAACTGCCTACATTATATCCTGGGGGTGAAATCCCATTCCGGTATGGAAGTATATCGAAGGTTCTCCAATACTTTTGGGTATATATGAGGCAATTTAATATGGTAAGCATACAAGAACTCTCTCACCGAATGGTTATGCATTAGGCATAACTAACAAAGACTTGTGCTCCCTGTACCATCGACTATATATTGGGAGACCCCACTAGGTTTCTATCCTTTAGCCATAGGTAAACAAGTCAATCAACTTGTAAACGTGATACACCGAACACAACATTAGGGGAGATTGGCTGCCGTACGTTAAGCCCTTGGTTTTGGCTAAGGTGTATATAGTGGTTCATGGATACTTGGTAAACCCATTTGCCTAGATTATCCCTTTTTGATTTATTTTTGTTAAAGTTCTAAAATCAATTAATTGACCATGGAAAAACATCCTTCCCGTGGAAATACTCCTTAGTAGATCTTAGGTTGATACCGATGGAAACATTTCTTGAGTTTACCAGTCAAGGAAACCCCTCTGATGTGAATCCTATTCCTTTTCCTTATTTTCGAAATATTAGTGCTTCTTATATGACAACATTGTCTCTTCCTGTATTGACCATTAGTATGCCAGTTTGGTTAGTTTCGAACTCGGTAATTCCGAGTGTCAAAACTAATTTTCAATCGAGTTCTCCTCCACCTAAACAACATTAACCTCAAATTGATCCTAAAGTTGACCCCTCACTTTCTTCACCTATTTCTTCACCCCGTTCTTCATCTTCACCTGGTGAAAGTCTAGATTCTAGTAACCAGGAAGCTAAGAAGAAGAAGAAGAAGAGGATGAAGAAGAAGAAGCAAAAATAACCAAGGGGGTAACCAAGGAGCCATCGCTATGGATGCAACTAATGTAGAAAAATATTCCAATCAGCGTTGGAAAGTGAAATTCCCTTGCATGATATGTAAGGGTGACCACTTTCTTAGGAATTATCCTGGTATTCCCAAGGTCTTAGAAGTGTGTTCCACATGTTCACATCGACCTTTGTCATCAGCCTATGGAGATCATGCCAGTGATAAACATTCAACTAGTGACAGTAAAGCCCATCGGAAAAAGGGAAGAGTCAAATTTCCCTGTAAATTGTGTGAGGGTAATCATCCCATTCACCTTTTTCCTCTTTTGGATGGAGCTTCCAAAGAGTTGGAAAACCTTATTGCTTCCCAGCCTTGTCTTCCATATGGTTATCGAAAGATTTCCCCTAATCCTTCACTAGTTGATCCAATGATTGATCAAAAATCATCTTTGGTAAAACCCACTCTCTATGAAAGTGAGTCTCATGAGTCCATTCTTGACCAACCATTGGTTGGGAAAATGGTAGACTTGGCTCCACCTACAGTTAACCATACCTTTCCGGTAGAGAGTGAACCTCATACTGCCTAGGTATTTCTAGTTTCTGCAGTTTCAAATGGACTGGAGGGAAATCCTCACGTTCCCGAGGTGCATGAGAGAAATTCTCCTATTCCCATTTTGCTAGAAAGCAACTCTCACATTCCTACGACACATCCTATGAGTAGTTTAGTCACTTATTTTGATTGGAGTCAACTGGAATATATCATCTTCCATCTTATGTGCCTTTCTAGATTACAGTACAGGATTACCATATGGCCATACCTAGCATAGTCATAGATGAGGGTGCATCTGTTAGTATCCTTTCCTCAACTACTTGGCAAGCTTTAGGTTCTCCTCAGCTTGTCCCCATCACCCATAATCTGTTAGCTTTTAGCAGAGGAACCATTCAACTATTAGGGATCCTTCCTAAGTTACCTATTACTTTGGGAGGAAAGATTGTCTATATAGACATGATGGTTGTCTAAGGCCCTTTATATTTTAATCTACTCCTTGACCGTGACTATGTTTACATCATCGGAGCTCTTGCCTCTTGCCTCTTTCATGTGATGTGTTTCCCACATGAAGGAAGCATTGTGATCATTGATAAGCTTACATTCATTGTCCTTAATAAACTCCCAAAAAACCATCATCCCTAAATGGTTCTTATATGCAAGCAGTATCACCCCCATCACAAGTTAATTACGTGGCCACTTGTTCCATGCCCACATCTACTGATGATCTAGTAGGTGATGTAGTATGCCATGTACTAGGGGCATTGGAGCCCAATTTTTGCATTGGATCCTTGGACATGTATCCCTTCCAGAGTATTATTCTCCCATCTGATGAGAACCTCTTGGAAGCCATGGCCTCTTTTGGTTTGTGATCAATACCTTTGGAGTAGATTTCCTTGTCTTGTGTCAAGATCATTAAAAAATGAAACAAGGTGTCATGAATAGATTTCTTTTACTTGTGTCAAGATCATTAAAAAATGAAACAAGGTGTCATGAGCATGGTTCTTTTCTTGTCTCAAGCTCATTAAAAATGAAACAAATCCCCTTCCAATTCGAGCCTGTGATTAGATCTCGTAAAATCCAAGTCAAGTCTTTCACTTAATCTCGTAAGTGAACCTTCATTCCATCTACCTCTTAGTAACCAGTTGTCTACTTAGGTGAATGAAATGAAGCTTGGGGGGCATACCTTGAATTGATTCATTATGTTGGGGGCATGCAAACTTATCTCAAGCATAGTTTATCTTTGTTTCAAGCTTGTGTAAAAATGAAACCAAATCCCAAGCATAGTTTTTTCTCATGTGTAAGGCTTGTGAAAAAATGAAACCATTTTCAAGTATCATCAAGCATAGTTTCCCATGTTTCAATCTTGTGTAAAAATTAAACCAAATCCCAAGCATAGTTTTTTCTCATGTTTCAAGCTTGTGAAAAAATGAAACCATTTTCAAGTATCCTCAAGCATAGTTTCCCATGTTTGAAGCTTGTGTAAAAATGAAACCATTTCCCTTTTTACGTCTTGTGATTGCCATCTTTATCAGCCTGTTTTGCTAGACGAGCCTTAGTTCTTTCATTCCATCTTCATCATCTCTTTGACCGATCGCACACTTTCACTTGGTTGTTTTAACCTTTCCCGAGGAAAATTTGCAATAAGTGGTCTTATTAGCCAGCATCTTGACCCTTGCATGTTTTGAGTAGTTCCATCATCACCAGAACCAATTGTTATCCTTTTATACCACTTGTTCCTCTAGGAGGAGTCATCTTTAAGATATTTTCTAACTCTTGAAATATGAAAATATCGTGGAGTACTTGTCTTTTCGGACTCATTAAATTAAATAAATTGACATTGTCTCAGTATATGTTTACCCCTTTTTCAGGTTGGGATTGACTATTTATGAAAAAGGAACACCTTGATCAACATGGTCAAGAGGTTTTCTCAAATATTATTTTCTACCTTTTTAGATTCGAGAGACAAATTACGAAAAAGGGACATGATGGAGTTTTATTTTTCATCTCTTTTTCAAACTCTCTAAATATGAAAAAGATACCGAGTTATTCTTCCGCCAGACTTGTTAAAAATTAAATGGTGAAAGACTTGTCACCATGACGAGACTGAGTTTCTCCTTCCTAGGACTCGTAAAACTTACTAGGATTGATTCATTCAAAGAATGAACTTATATGATAAGCATATGCTACCCCCTTCAAGCTTTTGATAAAAATAATTGGGGTACTCAGTAGAAATAGTGGCGAATAATGAAGGTGAAACATCTCTTGTATAGGAATCATGTTGCTCTTGAACAAGACATTCATCTACGTCTTGTGTTAGGTTTGGGATATCCTCGCTCAGTCACTTGTTTTTCCAGGTTTGGGTGATCCATTTTGCCTCTCATATGACTATTCCATTTTGTCATCATGACCCATGGTCCTATGTTGAGTCAAATACTAGCACACTCTGGAGTCATGTCGCCAATATGTTCAAGAGTAGTCCAATCTATAGTTTGTTACCTATACATTGTCTAGCCTTTTGCTACAGTCTTGATCATACTCATTCATTTCACTTTATTCCTTGTTTTGTGTCAATGATGGGGGAATCATCATGGCCCTCCTTTGACAGGTCACTTCTTGTGGACTTCAGCTCATTATCTGAGAAGATGACTTAGAAGCTCCCTTTCAGTACCTTAGAGCTTGCATGCCTTAATGGAAAGTTTTTCACATCTGATGACAAGTTTCATTATTGACCTTCGATCAGATGATTCCACGAATGTTAGACATCAACTTCATTTTCACATTCACGGATTGTACTGTTGTACCTTGACGACCATTGTCATTATTGGTGGTTTCTCTTGTACTTGTTAACAATCCACATCATTGGCCGGTAATGAGGTGGTTTTCTAGCATGTTCAACTTCGACACATTCATTCACATGTTAGAATTCGTACTTTGATCGGGTTGGGATGGAATGCAAGACCTTTAGTTTTTTTTTTATATGACTCAAGATGCGTGGAGTTATGTATTGTTCATGGTTGTACACATGTTTCTTCTATACATATAGATGTGAACATACCATGGGACTTTATATTTATGATGATGATCCTTCTATATTGGGTGGCTGCACCCATACCTTGGATCTTAGATTTACAGATGATCCTTTTCATTTGGATGGTTGCGCCCATACCATGGATCCTTTCACACAGTCCTTTCTATCCGGATGGCTGCATCCATACTGTGGATTCATGTTTTGACATCAGATATGTATATGTATATTCATCCTTGTTTTGAAGGCCTCCTAACAAGGTTTTTTCTTGTCCTTGCAAAAGCTCATAAAGCATCTCATCCATCACTCCCTATTTTGCCTTCATGCTTGAGCGGGCATCTGTTACACATTATTTTTTCATGCCTCCTGCACTTCCCTATGTCATACCCTGAAGTGCCTGAAACTTGGTAATCATGCAGTGTACCCATCCTCATATAGAGTTCAGATCCTCCTTGAAACATTGATGGAAACATTCCTTGAGGCTTCCCTAAGGAAGAAAGCTCTAAAGCCCTAATTTCAGGATCAACGCGACTGCGACACTAGCAACTAGTGTTGGTGACAAGTTGCACCATACTGGCCTCATGCTGCGAGCATGCTTTTTACTTGGATACCCACATTGGTCCATAAAAGGAAAATTTTCCCAAATAGGACAAGAAGCTTTGTGGTCTAGAGGCTTCCAGAATGATGAGCTAGAGGTTGTTCAGTGTGGATGTGGTTGAATTCTCCAAATATTTCCTTTTGATCTTATCCCTGTGAGCTACCTCCTTGAGATGAGGGCCTTCTCCTATCTTTGGAGACATCCTAACTCCCTCTCCCTACCTATATATTCATCCTCTCCCATTCCCAAATGGTTGGTCTCTTATTGTTTGCACCCTTATGCTATGATAGTGCCTATATTGCTACTCATTTGGCTTGGAGAAGGAGTGCTTGGAGAGCTTGAGCTTGGACTTGGACATTCACTCAAGGATAGCTTATTGACATCAAGGTTTGGTTGTAATTTAGGAAAGTGTCCTTGTAGATTGTCACGTAGGTTGCTAGTCCCACTCATTGGGTTAGAGGGATCGTCTCTGTCCACAAAGAGGATTTACCTAGACAACACCATGGCTAATTGATTTTCATATCATTTTCTTTACACTGGTACTATTAATGTTTCTGGTGAGAGTGAATTTATTTTGGAAGGCTATATACTGTAAACGATTTTTGACACTCACCGAGCTCTTATATTTCTGTTCCAATTTGCCTGTCTAGCTTTTATTTTCTTGAACTCATGATGCTTTCATCGATGGCTTTAGTTTGATTATAGTGTACTCTAGAGATGCCACATTTTTTGTGTCTCTTCCTATATTGGAAGTACATTAGAGGCCTAATGCCTTTACTGTATTTAAATTTTTATTTTTATTTAATTTTCTAGGTGGATTTTTCCAAAATCCTTTAGTACAGTATTTTTCGAACTATGTTCACGAAGACCTAAATTATTTTTTTATAATATAATTTATTTTTAAATTAAATAAATCTTCATATATTTTCTTGTGAATGCCCAACTTTATAATTTTGTATGTTTCTCAGTATTGTTTTGATTCCATAGTCTTTAGATGGAAATAAACTTGTATAATTTGATTACTTAGTCTTTCCATTATTTGCAACTGTATGGAGTTTATTCTTTATGTGTAAAACCACTCAACAATATTAGGTAGTTATTTTTCTTGTAATATTAATTTCTTTCCTTCATAGATACACCAAATTGTGTAACTTGTTATTTGTAGCTGTTTATATATTATGCATGTATTTGTTCATACATAAAAATTCCATGAACTATAGTTTTTTTTTCTTTTTCTTTTGGAAAGAGTAACATTATGTTACTCCTTTTGTTTACATAGCTATATATATGTATACATGCTATTATCATTCTTATATTTTTTAAATAAAACATCATTTTTTCATAAATGAAAAGTATTCATTTTACTTACATATATGCTCTTAAATACCAGATAGTCATGTACTATTGTTGACAGTACTAGACTCGCCAACATGTCAGGGGATCTCCCCTATAAGAAATCCCAATTAGACCTCAGACCGCTTGGTGCAGGAGTCCCAATAGTGGTTCGTATGGTAATGCCTTGACCGTGATTTCATACAGAGGAAATTAAGATAACTCTGTTGGTAGCAAGGGTGTGACAGTTGTAGTGAGCCAAGGAAGGTGCATGAGAGGTTGTAACACACGGGGGTTGAGATGAGCGCACCCCTTGGAAACCTGTGATAACACATAGTTAAGAAGGGAAAGCATAAGCAAAGATACATCACAACATGGAAGGAAAGCTAGAAAGCAATCCAAAGTGATGGTTAAACCAACAACACATTTCAAAAAGATTCATACATACATACACAAATAGCTATACATGCATCCGTAACAAACCAATACATATATCATTTAGAGTAAATAGAATAGCATAGAATACAATACAACATATGGATGAAACATGTTGCCTCTTGTTATATTAAGAAGTGTAAGTTCCAATCATACAATACATCCATGTCCAACCGCTAGTTCCGATAGTAGAACGTTACAACCACAACCGCCTACTCCTCCAAAGAGATGTACTAGCTTTGTGCAGTGGAGAAGCCAAGGCTCATTACAATACTGTCCAAGATTTCTCCAAGATAGTCTTATTTGAAGCTTTGCTAACCAAAAGCCAATACAATGAGTTATGAGGGACTATTTATAGCAAGGGGTGGGGTGACCCTTGACATTCCCCTTTGTAACAGTTCAACTACCCTCATGACTCTTCATCTACTCTATGAATGTTACATCCAACTATCGAAACTTGACTTACACTTGACACGACATTAAATTACAATTCACATGTACCAATGTGAGACAAAATGGCTTGAGCAAGCCATGCTAGACATCACTATGACTTAGACAACCATGGAAGTCCAACTCCTCAACATCCTTGTGCTGATCAGTAGTAACATATTAATGCCAAGATTAGTAGTCCTTGATGGTGTCCATGTGCTCCAAGATGAAATTTTTCTGGAACTTGACTCTTGCCTCCATAGCATCTGGGTACACTGCTCAGGCTCCTCTATTCAACTCGTCTGTAAGAATGTGCATCATTGTCTTCAATGCGGTTGGAGTAGAAACATACTTGTGCATGATGTCTACACTGATGGGCAAGTCTAGGCTAGTATCAATGCACATCAACTCATCTAAGTACGAGTCAAGCTCATGTCAATCCTATGCCTTTTTCTTCACCTGGGCGAGAGTACCAAGAGATTGGATCACATGAGCGTGCACCACAACATCCATACTCTTGAACACATGTGCATGGGATGCCTGTATACTAATGATGAGCTACGAGAGCTCTTCATAGTTTCAGATCTGACTTCGAATACATGCCTTCAGCTCAACCACACTAGCCTTCATAATCTTAGGCAAGTTAAGCGAGGCTCCCTTATATCTCATCATCCATGTTTACATGTAATCAACAACAAGATGCAAGTTTGTCAAGGTACGTGCTCTTCCAGCACATCACTACTGCCATCCGTTGAGATGGATGACTGCCTTATGCATGGTTCCAAACTTGGAGTACAACACTCTTATAACTGTGTCAAGGGACAATACTTCATCTAGTATTTCCTTCTTCAGTTTAGCTCAGGTGGATATTGTCACCAACTCTCCTCCTTTCTTGGCCGTCTGTAGTTTCTTAGCCATTCGCTCATTCTCAGCTACAAGAAAGCAAAAACTTTAGCTAATGGCTTCGGAATACACTCTAGTTGCATCAGCCAAGGCTGTTGGATGTTTGAGCACATCAGACATGATCACTCATTCCTCAACTTGCACAATAGATGTATGATCATCCGGAGTCGACAGTCTACGAGACTGCACAACTCTATGTTGAGATTCATTGAATGAGATGTTGTGCATCTCGTCTTTCGGCTTATCTCTGAGGATCTTAGTGCCTCCTCGGTCACTTGAGACTTTCTCATCATCTAGATGTTGTGAAGCGAGTAAGTCGACCTCTTGGTGGTGAGGCATAAGGTTGATGTCCTGTTTCGATTCTTGTTTCTCCATATCCGTATCCAACTGTTGAAGTGCTTGTTCTATCTCATGAGTGAAGCCCTGCTCCTATGATGGTTCACCCTATTTTCCTGATGCTAACTATTCTGATGAATCCACTACCTGTACGGGTGTTGTTCCATCTATTCACACATGTTGTGCCCCCTACTGTACTTGTTGCTGTTGCGCTTCCCTTTCTTGTTTGCGCAACTCTTATTCCTTCCGGAGTTGCTCCTTTAACTCATGCAACTCCTTCTCTACTTCTTCCATCTTATCTTATCCCTCTGCCTTTAAGTGATTCACTTGTCACGCTATTGCCTCTTTGCCTCTATAGCCATAGCTACTTTCTCCACAAGTGGATCTTCTTGGAACTTGCAGCTTTGCTCTTCCTCCATGCAATTGAAAATATTCCTCTTGACCTTGTTATGCACTGGTATGCTTGCCTCTGCTGCTAGTACTGGTGCTCTTCGGGATGCTACTTCACGTTGCTTCACTAACCACTCCATAGCGAAGTCAATTGGTTCATTGGGTCTGGAGAAACTGTAGTAGTATCTCCATGGGTCCTCCTCGACCCAATGAAATGCCACGTGGATCTAGTTGAAGTGTACTCTCGTGCAGTGATCTTTCGCAATACAATATGGGTCATACAGATTGTAGCTTCAGAGGTCGAATGGATACTTCTTCATCAGTTTTCCTTTGACATCCACTTTCTTGATGCTCTGGATCTCATATAACCCAATCCACAACAGAAGAGTAGGACAAGGTGCCTTCTTATTCCAATGCAGTCTAGCTATCATTCCTGCTGAGATGTGATATTCTACTTCCTACATTATGAGTATTTCCAAGGAAAACTTCGGCAGAATATACAAAGGCTTCTTTTCACTAAAAATTTGGATGAAAGTGCCAGAAGGTGAGGCATACCAATCAACAATCTCTATCAATGCCTCCACTGCTTCCTTCAAAATGCAAGGTGGATCCTATTCAAATATCATCTTGTAGACTGGGGTGATAAAATGATCGAACAATCATGTGATTACTTCTTTGAAGCTGCATTCGGACAACAACTTACAATATATGTTCACAACAGTCTTCGCTGGTGACCATGCCCACTCCAAGCCTGGAAACTCCTGTCGGGCACAGATTACATCTAAGATGTAGGCAGACATGTAGATATCTGCTTGCATACCTTCGGGTGACTGTTGAGCCTGTTAGGGCCTAAATC
>APFE031496948.1:92572-112617 GCA_000404065.3 Pinus taeda
TAAGCATGCATATTTTTTCTTTAATAATCCATAAATTCTGAGTTTTCATCAAAAGGATCCCCACATCAAAAGTGAGCTCCAGGTGGTGCGACGCATTGGGCAGAAAAACCTGTGTTTTGGCCCAAAAATTCCAAAATTGCAAAAATTGTCCCAAATTTTTTGAAATTTGGGCTGAGTGTTCTCCATCAAGTGCTGTGTTGGGCCAAGTAAGCCTCAACCAATATCTAAAGTCTATCTTTCTCCTTTCGCTTCCTCGATGCTTTCTTCAACTTGCCTTCAAGTTCCTGATTTGTGCCTTGCAACTTTTGTTTCTCGCCAAGTAATGGTGGGACATGTGCCTCAACATAGTTTTATTGTTGTTGGCCTTCTCTAGCATCATTTACCAAGTGCAATTTTTTTCTCTCTAGCCAAGATTCACGATCAGCTTGAATTTCTTGCTCAAGTGTGGTCAATTTGATTTTCCTCCTCTTGGCAGCTTGCCAATTTTGCCTTCATGTTTTTGAGCTCCATGGATGAGTGGGATTGATGAGGGAAGGGTTTGATGCTAGCTGTAGGATTTTAGGGAAAGAAAGGGTTTAAGGGATGATATTTAGGGCTTGGAATGGAAATTAGGGTTTTGGGGATATTTGACTAGGGTTTGGGATAGTGGGATTAGGGATTTAGGTTTAGTTGATTAGGGATATGGGAAATGTGGAATGGGTAGATGAGAATGTAAAGAGAGGGAGAAAATGATTGAGGGAATGAAGGAGTGAGGGAGTGAGAAATGGATAATAGTGGAATTAGTATCAAAACATACGATTTTCAAACCCTATGCAACTGCTTTTGGCAAGAAATGTAAAGAGGTAGGGTTTTGATTTTTTCTCATTAAATCACCATAAACACCAAGGTAACTCATTCATTGGTCATGGAGGGATGTTAACTTACTTGGGAAATGAATAATTTAGCAATTTGAGAGTCTTTGGAGGAATATTTGAATGGATTTCAGGCTTTTTAGCCCAATGCACCGCGCCATCTCAATGTGTCGTGCCAGTTCATTTTTTACATTGTAGAGGGTTGCCCAATGCATAGCGCCATCTCAATGCGTAGTGCCTTTTTGTAGGAGACTTTTGGAGGCCTTACTAGTGTCTAAATTGGGCATGGGATAGCTCGTTGGAAATATTATTGAGTCTACTTTCCAACCCAACTCGAATTTTTCAATTTGGAGTTCATTTGCCCTATCAAAAATAAAATCTCCCAAGACTGGTCAAAATGTGCAAAATGAGGCTGCCTAAAGGCAGAGTGTTGTTGCAGTCAACTTTTGAAGGTCTTCCTCAACCCCAAATTGAGCTCATGATAGGTCATTGGAAATCTATTTGTATCTATTTATCATTTGACTTATCAAAAAAATCATTTGGTCAACAAATCTAGGAGAAATCTTGATTTTCCCAAGGTCACTTTATAGGTGCATTAATTCTCCTGAGACAACTGTATTTTTGACATTTGTCTAAAACCATGACACCTGTGCAAGAAGTTAAAGAGGTTTTTCTTCCTTGGCCTATTGTTGACAAAAACCTCTCTTAGGTTTCCCAAATTCATCTTTTCTTGCTCATAAAAATCATTGGAGTAAAACCTATCCTCATGTGTGGAACAGGGGATTTGTCGAAATGAAGTGAAATGAAGGGGATAAGGGGCTTCTAAATTCTTGAGAAAATTTTGGGAAGTAGGAAGGGATGTTAGGAAACAGGGGAAAGTTGAATTTCAAAGATTGAGTGAGGGGAAGGTGTCAAAAGGGAAAAACACAGGCCTAGCCTAGAAAATTGTCAAGTTGTAGCAAGAAATTAGGGTTTGTGCGAAAATGAGGAATTTGGGGGATCTCAGTGGTTGAAAGTGTTTAATAATGTACATTAAGTATAGGGGAAGGTGTATGAACATCAGGATACAAGTTTTGCTGATGATTTGACCATCCAAGAGAAATTACCTTCAAAACCCTAGGAGAGGGAAATGAACCTTACCTAGGCACAACTGAAGCATGAACTAGGTGTAAAATGACCCATTGGAACTTGATATGATGATGACAACCCTCTAAATGATGGTACAATCAGCTGAATTGTGACATGGACTGACATTTGGACAACTTTTAAAGGAGTGAAAGCAAACCCTAGACCTAATACCTAGTGATCAAATTTTACTTGAAGACTCACTGAAATGACAAAATTTGACCTTGACACCTTAAAATCACTTTGTAAGAGCATGTTTTATCACTGGAGGAAGGCTGCAAAGACTGACACTAATAGAGCCTTCGTTACTTGTTCCTTCAGTTAATGAGCCAACATGCTGCACCAATTACGTGGTTTACCCTCTTTGGCTAGTTGGTCCAGCTCGATCACCCAATTATGTGGGAAGGTTTTCATGATTTCTTGGCCACATAGTTAACATGCAAATATGACCAATTATTGATATTCTTTCTGGAGTATCTTCCTCTTATATATTTGGTTGGGTGTCATCCTGAATCTGGCCGACTCCTTTACCCAGTTCTTCTGAATGTCTCTGGAATTGGCATTACTGCTGGGTAAGCTGAAAGGAGTCTCCATGATAGTCATAGGCTTCGAAATTTGATACATCTTATCATAATCCTGTGACAAGAAGGTGGCAATATTCATGCCAATGACACTGCTCAAGGTCCTCATCTTGGGATTAGTGTGCGAGACAATCCAGTGTATCATGTATGTGCATGGGAACACAGGGTGTCTGCATGCAATCCAATACAAGTCAAACTTGTGAATGTTCACATACACCTGACGGTCTTCAAGGTCTTCTGCAAAAGTGCATGAAAATGCTTGATTGACCTCTTTCCATTTCATCTTGATGTCGTTGTCTAGAAACAACTTGGTATCTTCATAGATCGATAGACATGCGAACACCTGCTTAATTGCTGCTCCAGTTGCACTTCCGTCAGTGTCCTTTGATCCTGCTCTCTTAGAGGCCATTGATCTTGTACTGCTAAGAGGTGAATGAACACCTGAAATATATGGAGACAAAACAACATGCATGGAAAGAAATATGTTAACGAAAACCAAAGCAAATTCGAGGAATGACTTAAAACATACCTTGGGAATGATAGGCAACGATTGCGCAATTTCTACTGGGAGGCTGGGTGACTAGCTACCAGAACAACACAAAAGGTAGTCTAGGCTATTTGGGAGGCAAGACTAGCCACTGTATTTGTGCAATGTGCAATCCAGGATAATTGCTCACTGCTGGGATTGCGCAATGCACAATTCTAGTTGGCAATGACTGCAGGCTCAGGGACTGCATTGTGCAATTTTCTGGGCCAACAACCATTGTCCCTTAGAAATGCATGAAAAAATCCTGGAGGATAGTGTCTAGGCATAAATGCACATTTCTGCAGAGGAATACAGAGCCTTCCTTCTCCAGATTGCACAATGATGTCTAAGTGAGATAGAATTTGGGCCAAGGCTGCCCAGACTCGCCGACGGGCAACTAAAAGAAAATCTAAAAGTGAATGCATGGTGACACTAAGTGAAATTAGAAGTGATTGATCATGCATGCAAACATCAAATGAAATATTTAGTGAAAAAATCAACATGCATGCGGGTGAAGCGAGTCGCCGAATCGACGACCGCTCATGCAAAACAGTTTCATGCATGCGACAACAGTGAGATAGCAACGAAAACTGAAACAGTGCTAGTGCAAGCTAGTATGCATGTAAATGACAACAAGCGTTCAAAGAAATCAAGCAAACAACATTCACACAAGAGAAAGCACAAAAAGTGACATAAATGCTGAAAAAGACAAGTTGAGACCACTTACCCATGAATAGCTGAGCCGTATGTGTTGAAGAGTCCTATATGTGCTATGGATATCAGAGCTCCAAGATCAATGTGAAAGACTAAGCTCTGATGTGTTGAATAAATAAGTTTGAGCTCATGATGTACATGCCACAAATCTAGGAAAAAGCGACACTTGGAGGAAAGTTTCTAAAACAAACTTTGCATGTAACCTCCAGCTGCTAAAAATAGCTCCATAAATCATGGGACGCTTTTGCATGTTGCCTTTTGCTATTCTTGGAAAAATCAAGTCATGCATGCAAGTCAAGTTTCCTTGGTCTCAGGTGGAACTGGTTAACTCAACTGCTCATGCATGAGGTTGCTCAAATGCTGGGAGGAAATGCACATTTTTGGCTGGGAGCTGGACTGGCTTCCCAGGAGATTTACGCAATTTCTAGGTAGAGCAGCTGACTGCTGCCCAGGATTGCACAATTCCTAGGCTGAGAAGGCCTGTTGGGAAGGATTGCATAGTTTTCTTGGTCAAGCTTGACTGGAAGGATTGCACAATTATGGAGCCTAACAAGTTGCCATACATAATTGTGCAATTTTTGGAGAGAAGGCTAGTTGCCCTCCAGAATTGTGCAATTTCTTGGGGGAGCTACTCAGCCTGCAGCTGTACCAAGTCTGGGTGATCAGCCTGTGAGTGGAATGCATCAAGCCTTGATCAACAGGTTGTCTTTGTGCAAGAAAAAAACTGAAGCTTTTGTACTTGATGAAGCAAGACAAGCTGCTGTGAAAGGTAGATAGGGAGGCTCCAAAACAATGCTAAGGCAAAGTTTTGGAGGGTGGTTGTAGCTGCTACAACATTTGGAAACACACTGGTAGAACTCCATCTCTCTGAATGGTCCTCGTTCATGAAAAGCAAGTCTAACACCTCCAGAATTATTGTTCAGTTCTTAGTTTTCCCTAGTTTAACACTAGCTTGATTGTAAGATGTAGCATCTACCAAGATCTTAGTCAATTGAAACAAATTCCAAGCCAAGGCAACACAGTTGTTTCGATTGGGGTTGAGGGGCATATTGGTGCACAAGCAATATAGTCGTCAGAGTCGTAGTCTCATCTATGGTGTTTCTCCGCTGCCAGTAGGCCTGGATAGTACCCCGACGGAGTCACATAGGAACACAAGCATAGCTCCGCTGCCCGCAAGCCTAGTTAGTACCTCAACGGAGTTACTTGCATCACCTCTCTGCATAGGAATCCTTTCTATTCTTTTGCCTTATTCATTTTAATTTTTCAAACTTTTTTGACTTTTTCTTTTTTCTATTTTTCATATTTTCAACTATGCATATCACTTATTCATTTCAGATACAAAAGAGGGATCCTAACTTATTGAGAGCAGAAGAGGTTGTTCCAGCAGAGAAGTAGTTTATTATATCTCTGACATTCCTATAAAGGTTTTCACCCTTACCTTACTCTACTTGACTGAGCTGACAAGGGTTAACCAAAAAACAACCGACTAGAGTAGGTGACACTAGTTAGGGTGTGCTGACCACTACGTGTCAACTACCCATAGCAGTACACCCCCTTTTCAGCAAAAGAGATAGCACTTGATCGATGTGTTCATGCCATTCAATAGTCATTGTCGACCCGATCATGTTATGTTGTAAACCTAGTCTGCATGTGCAAATTTTAAATAATCTTAGCATATCTGAGTCATGTATGTAAATTGCCTAGGTGGACCTAATTTTCTAGTGGTAATCTATGTTCCGGAAGGTTTTTTGTCTCACCGATCCATGATCGGCAGAGTTTTCCTTCAACCTAACCCTAAAGCCAGAATGAATTTTTTCATTAGAGTCTTAGGGGAATCCTAGTGTGCTTCGAGTCTATGTAAAAGTAATTTGGAAATAATTCTAACTATTTGGTTAGGTTATTACAAATTGCTTGATCTGCTAGATTATAGTTGTGTCACAACACTAGGTGGTTTATGAGGGTCTATGTCAAATGGGTTTTCCTCCTTGAGATGTAAAATTGTAAAAGTCATGATGTAAAGCGTCTTGAGGGTTAGAAAATGTTTAATCCCCTCATAAGTCCTAAGTCCTAGGTCCTAGGTGATTTTTCCAAAGGCTAAGTTCGAGGGTCCAAAAATAAAAAATAAAAATAATAATAATAAAAATTTAATTTTTTTTTTTTTTGAAAAGCTTGATTAAAAATTGGAAATTAATTTTTGGGCGTCTTTCGTTGTATCTATGCTCCACTTTTATATAGTTAAATGCATTTAAATGTTTATTTAAAGTGAGCTATATGAAAGTGGTAACTAGTTAGCATTTAAATTTTATGATCACTTAAAGCATTTGATTTTTCTCGAAGTTTAATTGCTGGAACATTGTTAAGCATTGTGCATCTTGCATCACTTGGTTTACTTGATGATAAATGATTGTTTTACAAAGTTCTATTACTGCAACATCTAATAAATAATCATTTAGTCATTAACTCCATAAGGCATTGGTCCATTAATTTCTAAAATCAATCAGGTGCTAAATTACCTTGCCGTGTCTCCCAACCCAACTGGTCCACAGTTGGTCTTCATTCATCCCATAGTGTCTAACCCCCTTAGCCTCAGGAGATGGCTTAAATGAAGAGATCGGGGATCAGGGTGACAGCCCCTGGTATGAGCGTTGTCGTGACAATCTGTACGACAACATTTTTTGGTGCCGTTGCCGGGGATAGAGTTTTTCTGTCCCTGGTGTTTCAACGACTTTCATCTTCTCATTTCTCATCATTATTTCATCTTTCTCATCTCTCATTTGAGCTAGAAGATTCAACATTTTTTGGCATCATTTGGATCCTTTCATCACCTTATCTTTTTTCATATCAATAAATTCTCTTCAGTTCGTTCCTTGTTTGGGTGGGGACTCCATTTTATTTCTTTTATTTTTCCCAGGCAAGAAGCCTCCCTCATATCTGCTTGTTGGTTGCTTTTTGGATCCTAGAATTAGATTCATTGTTCAAGTGGCGACTCCACTTCTTTCATCTCTTGATTTTCTTGAGAAGATATCTCTTTCTATCGTCCATTTTGTCCCTCGTTATTCATCATGGATTATTCGTTTAAACCATGTCATTTTACTGATGATCTCCATGGTGTTCTGGAAGTGGCCATTTATAAATTACCTTTGTTCTCAGGTGGTGATTCAGTTGCCGTTAAAAAGCATCTAGGAAGGTTTACTCGTATAATGAACATGCATTATAGATCTCCTCAGTATAATCATGAAGATGTCAAAATGCGTCTATTTGTCCTTTCTTTAGAGGATGATGCTTTGAATTGGTTTAATAATTGTCCTGAAGATTTTTTCACTTCTTTAGAAGACATTGTCGATGCTTTTAAAGATAGATATGGTGATCCAGATAGCTCGCCTTGTGCCCCTAAAATTTTGCAACAGAATGAAATTAATATTATAAAAGGTCCAGCTGTCGATGAAAGATTTCAAGACAATTCTTCATATGAGAATGTGCCATCCACCTGTACCATTGTAGATCAAATCCATGATAGTGGAAAAGCAGGGACAAATTATAAAATCAGTGTCGACAATGAAAGGAAGATCAGAAGCAAATTATACAAGAACTAATGCGGCTGGTAAAAGATATGGAGATCAATCAAACTAATTATGCCAATGATGTGAGAACCTTATGCACCCACCTGGAAAAACGTAATAAGGAGATGGAGATCATGCAAAATCAGCATGCTAAGGAAATTGAGGCCATGAAGACTAAACATGACCTAGAAATTAGTTTTATGCAAAGCAAGTTATCAGGCTTAGAGGAAAATATGACGACCATGAAAGCTAATCATGATAGGGAATTTAATTCTATGCAAAATAAGTTATTGACCATGGAATAAGACCATGCCAAGGAAATCAGTGCTATGAAGGTTGAACACTCTAGTAAGATGGATGCCATTACAATACAGGTTCAGAAATTTCAATAGCAGTCAAAGGATGAAAGAAACCAGGGAATGTCTATAGATCAAGAGCCTCCTTATTTGTTACAGCAAGCTCCATCTTATTATGAGGTCCTTTGTTCCATTGAAAAGTGGATAATTTAAGGTGACCTGGATAAAAGGAAAATTAATAATAAGGTTGATGCTCACATGGTTAATCCACTAGTCATAGAAGATCAAGTTATAACTCATGGCACCTGTGAGATTGATCCATCTCCTTGATAGGGCAGATTCAGAATGAAGAATGACATGTCACGCATATCTTACATACTTCATCTGAGAGCTTTGAAGCAGAAAGTTCCACGTCATCAGTGATACAACTTGCCACGCAGAAAAAGCGCAAGAGAAAGAAAATGAGAAAAATATTTGATGCATCAGACGACCACGAGCAACTTGATTTTCAGATAGGGAAAAGTCCTACTGTATGCAGAATTGGACATGGCATATCCAATAAGTAGCCGACAGATTTTCCTGAAAGTAGGAAAATGCTCAGTATACACTATATTGAACACATCTGATGCCATGGGGCATCCTCTATATTTCTAAACCTACTCCTTGTTGTTGTAGTATTTTCATTTCTGTTTTAGGATTAGATTTACTTTTCATGTTACTAGATAGTTTATAAATGAAGAGCTTATATCTTTCCTGTGCTTAATGTTATATGATGATTTTTGGATGGATGCTACTTATATTTTGTTGTGTATTGCATGGATGCAGATTCTGGATTCTCACATTCTTACAATGTAGCAATGTGTCCCCAAGTAGAGCCAGATGTTGACCACTACGTGTCAAATACCCATAGTAGTACACCCCCTTTTCACAAAAGGGATAGCGCTTGATCGATGTGTTCATGCCATTCGATAGTCATCATTGACCCGATAATGTTATGTTGTAAACCCAGTCTGCATGTGTAAATTGTAAATAATCTTAGCACATCTGAGTCATGTATGTAAATTGCCTAGGTGGACCTAATTTTCTAGTGATAATCTACCTTTCGGAAGGTTTTTTTGTCTCACCGATCCATGATCGACAGAGTTTTCCTTCAACCTAACCCATAAGCCAGAATGAATTTTGTCATTAGAGTCTTAGGGGAATCCTAGTGTGCTTTGAGTCTATGTAAAAGTAATTTGGAAATAATTCTAACTATTTGGTTAGATTATTACAGATTGCTTGATCTACTAGATTATAGTTGTGTCGTAGAACTAGGTGGTTTATGAGGCTCTATGTCAAATGGGTTTTCCCCCTTGAGATGTAAAATTGTAAAAATCATGATGTAAAGCGTCTTGATGGTTAAAAAATGTTCAATCCCCTCATAAGTCCTTAGTCCTAGGTCCTAGGTGATTTTTCCAAAGACTAAGTTCGAGGATCCAAAAATAAAAAATAATAATAATAATTTTTTTTTTTTTTTTGAAAAGCTTGATTAAAAATTGAAAATTCATTTTTGGGTGTCTTTCGTGGTATCTATGTTCCACTTTTATATAGTTAAATGCATTTAAATGTTTATTTAAAGTTGGCTATATGAAAGTGGTAACTAGTCAACATTTAAATTTTATGATCACTTAAAGCATTTGATTTTTCTCGAAGTTTAATTGCTGGAACATTGTTAAGCATTGTGCATCTTGCATCACTTGGTTTAATTGATGATAAATGATTGTTTTACAAAGTTCATATTACTGCAACATCTAATAAATAATCATTTAATCATTAACTCCATAAGGCACTGGTCCATTAATTTCTAAAATCAATCAGGTGCTAAATTGCCTTGTTGTGTCTCCCAACCCAACTGGTCCACAGTTGGTCTTGATTCATCCCATAGGGCCTACCGCCCTTAGCCTCAGGAGACAGTTTAAATGGAGAGATCAAGGATCAGGGTGACAGCCCTCGGTCTGAGCATTATCGTGAAAATCTGTGTGACAACAGGGTGCAAGCATTTTGTTTTCACCAAGGTTCACTTCGAACAATACATATTTTGCTTCGACGTACCATGGAATAAAATTAACAAGTTCTTCATACAGAGGCAGGATGACAGATAACCAAGTAGTGATAGTTGTACAAGGCCTCTTATATTTTACCTAGCTTGTTTCAAGAGTCATACATGGTTTCATGTGAAACTAACCTATGAACAAAACAAGCAAACTAATAATCAACAAAGCAAAGCAAGGGCATAAACAAAAGTGAAAGAAAAGCTAGTAAGCAAACCAGAAAGAAAACAAGCAAACAAACAAAGCAAGTAAGAAAACAAGCATGCAAGAAAACAAACTAAAAGAAAACACTACTCCTACTCCTAAACTAATGGCACATGGGCTTGATCACGTGAAGTGATATTTCCAATGTAGCCACTGGTGCATTGGTTGACCCATGCTAGTGAAGGCTTGGTCCATGAACAACCCAGTTGTGTGAACCAACAAGAAAGAAAGATATAAAAATGAAGACAACCACACTTTGTTTTTTAAACTGCCCACGGGACATAAGTGAGTGCAAGTGTATGAAGAGAAATTCATGGACATATCATGGTGTTGTGTGACACTGTGTGAAACTTTGAAGCATGGGCACACTCTTGACTTTGACATGCAAGCAAATGAAAGAAACAAAGACAACTTGCGTCATGCACATGTGCTTGCAATGTAAGACTCCTTCAATGCATGAGCAATAGGATCATGCAGTTCAAGTGGAGGAAGCATGATTTGTCTGTGAGATTGATCTTCAATGCATACAGGTGAGTGATGAGGAGCCTCGAGTGATTGAACAGTTTCCTGATCGAAAGTGAGACTAACCCCAAGAGATCAAGGGCTTGACATAACCATCAGCTCGGGCTGAAGTGCTTCAACAGTCTTGGGTGTTTCAACTTCATCGTCAGATAGATCATCATAGACTGGTGGCTTCAAAAAATCAACTACGATAGAAACATGATCGTGATTGATTATGGGAGTAAATGGATCACAAAAAGCACGATCAGAAAAATCAATGATTTCATCGGCATCCTCATTATATGAAGAATCAAACTAAGGGGTAGATGAGAAGTGAACAAATTCATCCTCTGTCTTCTTGGAAAAGATAGATGAAAGATCAAGTGGATTTTAAATGAAAAACTTATCCTCTCTGTTGTTGGATGATGAACTGACATCCAGTGTGTCCTGCGAGTGATAAAAAATGGGTGCATTGATCCAAATTTAAACAAGAACTCAACAAATTACATATATAACCATAAATACAGAGATACAATAGAAATAACACTTTCTTTGATTAATATCAAATAATGAAATATTCTTACAAACAATATGGAAATGTGGTGGTGACACGCCTCTAAACTCCATTACAATGAGGCTGAAGGGCCTTTTTATTATTACATCATAAGAACAAAACCTAAACAACAAAAACCCTAACTTGAGGAGATGTAACACCAATAGTTTATGGGCCCCATTGGGGTTAGTTGGACAACCAACTTCCTAGGGTCGTGACTTGGTCATATTATCTCCGTTTGACGAGCATGATACCTCGTTGGAAAGATATCTATGAGGACTACAACGGAAAAGGCGATTTAATCAAAATTTTGTTGGCAATATATTTCCAAAAAGGCATCGTTTAGGGCCTCAAAACGGCTCTGGAAGTTTGGGACCCGAAAAACTGCTAAAAAATAGTAAATTGTGCTATAATTAAGGAAACTGAAAAACTAAAAGAAACAATGGTGGGGGTCCAAGTGGAATTGGTGGGTGGCCACCAATATCCACCTAAATCATTCCCCCCCCCCTAGGAAGCAATGGTCCCCATTGCATTGAGTCCCTCCATGAGATGAGGAAACTTTTGCTGAACTTGGTCCCTAGTCAGCCACTTCCCCTGGTGAAGGAGTTGGCCTACTTTGACAACTTGATACAGTTGGATCTTCTGCTGATGAAAGTGCTTGATCTTCATGTCCATGATCCGATCAGTTGCATCTTGTTCCATGCAATTTGGATTTACCTCTATTGGTGTGAGCTGTTCTGCAATGTCGAATGTGTCTAGTAATGGTGGAAAGTATTGCCGAAGGCGATCCACATTAAACATTGGGTACATGCCAAGGAATGGGAGAATGCTGAGATCAAAAGAATTATCTCCCACAACCTTGGTTATGGTGTATGGCCCATATTGGAGTGGAAAAATCTTGTAGTGGGGCCTAACAAGGTGCTCCTTCTTCAAATGTAGCCAAACTTTGTCGCTCACATGGAACTTGTGTGGCACCCGATGTTGATAATGCCACTTCTTGTACTTGACATTGGTTTTTCCCAATATGTCATGGACCTGTTGGTGGTTGAGTTGAATATGATCAATGAATTTATTTGTCTTGTCGACTTTAGATTGGACATGAGCCAAATCTCCTTGAGTCGCTGCAACTGGTATGGCCACATCAATGGGACATAGTGGTTGGAAGTCCAAGCCCTCTTGGAAAGGCTATAGCCAGTTGAGCTATGGAGAGCCTGGTTGTAGCTATGTTGGACATAGGGGAGGCTCTCATCCCATGTGCATGGACGCTTTGAGTTTTACATGCACATAATGTGTACGATCATCTTGTTGATGACCTCTGTCTAGCCATCAATTTGGGGATGGAAAGCTATGGACCTAGTGAGTTTGGAGTCCAACATTGATCAGAGACTAGGCCAAAATGTACTGAGGAACCTTCTGAAGTGGCATCTACTGTGATACTCTTCTTGCAAGCCGCCATAATGGCCATCTTCGAGAATCGGTCGATGACCACAAAAGCACAGTCATTTCCATGCTTAGTAGAAGGAAGGCCTGACATGTAATCCATGGAGACGGATTCCTAAGGTTGACTAGGGGTAGGCAGCGGAGTATAGAGACCTTGCTTCTTGATGGTGGGTTTGGCGATGGCACAGGTAGTGCAGGATCTGATGTACTTCCTAACATCTTGTCGAAGATTCGACCAACAAAAATACTTCTGTAGTACTACCAATGTTTTCTCGACCCCAAAATGCCTAGCAACCCGACTGTAGTGTGCTTCCCAAATCATCTTTGCGCGTTCGCTTGAAGGAACACAAAGGTATCCCATATGGAATAAAAATGCATCCTAGAGGTGAAAACCTGGAACTTTCTGGCCCCCCAAGAACATATGGTATGTGTTCCTTTTGTAGAGAAGTGGCCAATCAGAAGTCTCATGCCCATAGAAGTTAAGCAGGGTAGTTAACGCCATGATAGGTGGTCAGATGAGGCAGTCTATAACATTATTTTTGCTACCCTTCTTGTACTTGATATTCAAATGGAACTGTTGTAGGTATGTGGACCACTTTTGATGGCGATCATTCTGCAACTTCCCTTGTGTTTGTATGAATTGCAGGGGTCAGTGGTTTATGTGGATGACTGTTTCCTTCCCAAAAATGTAATTCTTCCATTATCAGCATGCCTACACAATGAAATACATCTCTTTATCATAAGTGGGATACTTTCGGACCATGTTTGAAAGTGTCTCACTGTGATATGCCATTGGATTCCCCTGTTGAGTTAGGACTGCCCCAATAGCATAGTCAGAGGCATCTATCTCAATCTCAAATGGTTGTTGCAAGTCTGGTAATGTGAGCACTAGTTTTGATCTAGGTGGATACTGGTGGCCACCCGCTAGGTCCACTTGGACCCCCACCATTGTTTCTTTCAATATTTCAGTTCCTTAATTGTAGCACAATTTACTATTATTAGCAGTTTTTCGGGTCTCGAACTTTTGGAGCCGTTTTGAGGCCCTAAACAAAGTTTTTTGGGAAAACTGGGAGCAACATGGGTCCATGGATCAATGTTGCTCTCCCAAAGTTGTAGCTCTCGGATAGATCTTTCTAACATGATATTGTTAATGTCAAATGGAGATCGTATGCCAAAGTTACGACCTTGGGAAGTTGATGTACCAATTTACCCAAACGGGGCCCACAGTTTGGTATTTCATCTTCTAGGGTTAGGTTTTTGGATGTTTATGGTTTTCCAGTGTTTCTCAACAATAAATAGGCCTTTAAGCCTCATTGTAACACAGTTCAGAGGCATGTAGCCGTCACATATCTTCTCAGGGATAAGCTACCATTGCCCTAGTTGGTTTATTTCCATTTCTATTTGTAAGCATAGTTTAGTATTTTACATTAATGAAATGAAGTATTATTTCCATTGCATCTTTGTGTTTATGGTTATCTTTGCAATTTGTTTCATTCCTGTTTAAATCCAAAACAGTGGTATCAGAGTGGTCTGCTTTTTTCTCTGTTTTTCTTTGCATGTCCCCAACGAGGTCGGGATATAAGTAGTTAGGGCTTGAACTGGTCGAACCTTTGCAAGACCAGCCTCGCAAATCCCGACGACCTCCAATGGCGGATTAAAATAAAGGTGAGGGGGTAGGAGATCCTATCAAAATCTTGCTTGAAGAAGCCCTCGAGTGACAAAGGAACACAAATGATGGACAACATTTCCTAGATCCTTCAACGGCTACCCAGGGGCGACGCATCAGCTTCCAACATCAATTCTGGAAGTGCCATACCATTTAAGGTACAAGTTAATTTTGAAATCTCCATATTTGAGGGTCAGATAGACACAGATGTCATCGATAAATGGTTAAATCTGCTAGAGGGTTATTTTTCTATTCATGATTTTTCTAGTCAGGAAAAGATTATTTTTGCTCTTCTCAAAGTAGCCCCTCACATCAAGGATTAGTTGGAAACCTACTGCAAGAAAAAGGATGAAAGTACAGGCTCACTATTTTCAGACACACCCACTTGGAATTCATTCTGGGATGCCATCAAGGAGCAGTACTACTCAGTCCAAAGCTATGAGGATCAATACATAAAGTGGACCACGCTCTGGCAGGCAAGGGACCAAGACGTGCTAGAGTTTATCAATATTTTCCATACCCTTCACACAAAATTAGGTATCAAGGATTCGAAGTAGCATTTGGTACTCAAATACTGCAGCTGCCTGGACAAGTACATCCATGAAGAAATAGAATTCCTGAACATCTCCTCGCTTGGCACGACATACTAATATGTCGTCAAGGTCAAGAAAAAGTTTAAACAAAAGAAGCAAGACTTTGGATTTGCAAATCCAAAGCAAGGGAAAGGTGCTCCCAAACTGCGGAACAAAGGACAAAGCCAAGGTGGGGCAGCCCAAGACAACCTAGAAAAGCTACAAGCAAATAACATCACCGTGAAGCCGAAAAAGGACACGTGAAAGTCGTGTGAGTTCCGTAAGAGCTCCACTCACAACACAAGTGAGTGTCGGGCCAAGAAGTCACTGTTGCTCAAGCTAAAGGTTTCAAAATCATATGCATGTTATAACTCTGAGTCAGAACCCGATGAGGGGAATGACAAAGGGAAGCATACTATCGATGTGGAGCCCAACGCCACCATTGCCACCAGGAATATCCAGAAGTAGGAACCCGAAGATCCAGAGGATGAGGAGCGTCTCTTCCACTCCTAGATGTGGGTAAAGGGCTACCCACTATAGTTCATTGTCGACAGAGGGAGCCAAAGAACCTCATTTTAGTAGAGGTCGTGAAGTGGCTGGGCTTACCAACCACAACACATCCACAATCGTACACCATTGGGTGGCTTAACCAAGGAAGATGTCTCATTCCATACAACATCAAGCCCTTCACAGATGAGGTATTATGTGACATTTCTCCCCTTGAAGTTTGTGATGTATTAGTAGGACAACCATACTTGTGGAAGTGACATGCTATGTATGAATCAAGGCCTCATGCTATTATTGTTACTTTGGGAAATAAGTTGTATGGGATACTGGAGGTAGCACTGCCTACCTCCATCTCTTTGGTTACTATTAAACAATGTTGTAAGCTCATTTCCAAAACTGTGAATTTTTTTTTCCTGATGATATACCCTCAATGAAAGAAGAAAATGGTGGTAGTACTGTAGAAGTATTTCTATTGGTCGAATATTCGACAGGATGTTGGGAAGTACATCAGATCATGCATTGCTTGCGTCATTACCAAATTGATTATTAAGAAGCAAGGCCTCTATACCCCACTACCTACCCCTAGTCGACCTTGGGAATCCATATCCATGGATTATATGTCAGGCCTTCCTTCCACCAAGAATGGAAACAACTTTGTTTTTGTGGTTGTCGTCAGGTTCTCGAAGATGGCCATTATGGTGGCTTGCAAGAAGAATATCACAGGAGAAGCCACTGCTAATCTCTTCTTTGAACGAGTATGGGTACACTTTGGGATCCCACAATCTATCATCTCAGATCGGGACAGAAGGTTCCTCAGTACATTTTGGTCCAGTCTCTAGTCAATGCTGGACACCAAACTCCCTAAGTCCATAGCCTTCCATCCTCAAACTGATGGCGAGACAGAGGCTATCAACAGGATGATCATACAGATCTTACGCATGTACAACTCAAAGCATCCACACACATGGGATGAAAGCCTCCCCTATGTTTAGCACAACTACAACCGGGCTCTCCAAAACTCGACTAGCCACAACCATTTTCAGGTGGGCTTGGGATTCCAGCCACTATGTCCCATTGATGTGGCCATGCCAATTGCAGCTACTCACATAGATTCGGCTCATGTCTAGTCTGAAACAGATAAGAAAAGTAGCTTCATTGAACACATCAAAAATATTTACGAGTAGGTCCATGACATTCTGGAGAAATCAAATGCCAAGTACAAGCAGCGACATGATTGACATCGGGTGCCACACAAGTTTAAGGTGGGCGACAAAGTCTGGTTGTATTTGCAAAAGGAATGTGTTGGGTCCCTATAATACTAGTGATTACACCATTGATATTGTAGTTCTACCCCTTATTAATATTGTTGTGCCCTATTGTCCCCATATTGTTATTACTGTGCCCCATAGAATTCCTTTATTGTTATTTTTGTGGCTTTATAATATTATTATTAAGTTGGCTAGGTTACATTGTGACTCCTTAGACTCCTATATATAGAAAGGAGGTTTTTTCATTTGTATCATCGAATAATTGTTCATTTATGTAATGTAAAGGAGGTTGCCCCCTTGAAGAGGCTGAATTCTAAGGCGTGGATCTATCTTTTCTATCTTTTTCTTGAGAGATGGTTTCTAAACAATTGGTATTCAGAGCTTTGGATTCTAGGGTTTCGCTGCTCCAAACAGGTCATCGTGGAATTTTCGCTATAATTTTTTTTTTTTTTTACGAAGTTTCAGAAGCTAAAAAAAAACTCATTTGAGAAGAAATCATGCTAAATCTCGGGTCTGAATTTCAGAACTTTTTGCGCTATATTAGCAGAGATATGATCTGAGGAAGTTGGTCTTCTTGCAGACTCCTGAATTACATTCCAAACAGGTGACCTGGGGAAAATCATCATAACTTTCTCTCTGAGCATATAATTGAATTTTTGTAAGAAGGTGTAGAAAGAGGACAAATTTTAGTTTCTTGTATGTATTGTTTTAGAGCCAAAGGTTGAAATAGTGACTCGTGGTACGTCATACAAGTTTGCTCTACTGAACTAGTCTATACGCAGGTCATGGTGTGAGATTTTGCATAACTCTTTCTTGGAAAATCCAATTTGGATCAGACTGGTGGCATTGGAAAGAGGACATAGAGGTCTACTACAAGTTGCAATTTTAGAACTAGATGATCCGAAAGTACATAGATACATCAGAGGCAATATCAAGCTCCTACAAAGTGAAAAAAGGTGCGTAGATTCTTTTAAATTTTTGCTTAAGATTGATTTGAAAATTTATTTTGAAGGAATTCAAAGGGCACAATAGAGAATTATTATCAGTAACTGATGCCCCAAGGAAAGAAAATGCAAACACCTAGTAAGGAACCTGAAAAATCTAGCATGACTCATGAAGAAGAGGAAGAAATGCTACATGATATATCAAAATTACAAGAACAAGTGCAACAAATGTCACGCTCACAAAAGATAACCGAAGCTAAGATAAATGGCGTGGAATCTAAGATAAAAAGCATGGAAGCTAAGATGGATGATTTTAAGATAGATTTGAAGATAGAGTTGAAGATAGACATGGCAGATTTGAAGGCAGATTTGACAAATTTTCTACAAGAAATACTTACTAATGGTGAAAGGGGAGTAAAGGAAACTCAAGATGCAAACAAAGGAAATGTTAATCATGATTTCATAGACTCTAATGTTGGATCGAAGGTGCACCATATTCCAAAAATTGATATGAGGAAGTTTGATGGCAAGGATCCCGCAAGATGGATATTACAGATGGAGCAATTTTTCGATCTCAATAATGTGCAAAACACACAAAAGGTACGTATTGCAAATTTATATTTGGAACCAAATCAGTTTCTATGGTATCAATGGATTTTCTCTCGTAAACAATTTATCACTTGGGCAATTTTTATGGAAGAATTGATAGCACATTATGAGGATACAAAAAACAATACTTTTTTTAGCCAATTGATAAGTCTCAAACAAAAGGGTTCAATAATGGAGCACATTGAGGAGTTCCAAAAATTGAACAAAAGGGTAAAAAATATTCCAGAGGAGCATAGGATTGATGTGTTCATAGGGACTTTAAAGGATAATATCCAACATGATGTTCGCCTTTGGGAACCTGATTCATTAGAGAAGGCATTCAGGTTAGCAAGAAAAATGGAAAGCAAAATTATGGCAACCAAGAAGCATACCACTCACAACTATAAAGATGGAAGTGTTGTTGCCCCTAGTCTTCCACAACCTATAAGGTTGACACCACAACAATTGGAAGAAAAAAGAGCAAAAGGGCTTTGTTACAGTTGTGATAGCAAATACACTAAAGGTCATAAAGTGTGTTGAGAAGAAATTATTCTACATAGATTGTGAAGAGGAAGAAGAAAAGGAGCAAGAAAGGTCAAAAGAAGAGGATATACTCCAGGGACAAAGCCTAGATAAAGAAGAAATGAATCCGACCACATCTTGTAATTCATTGGCGGAAATTACCACTCCTCAAACCATCAAGATAAAAGGACAAATCAAGAAGAAAAAGGTAATAGTGTTGATTGATTCTGGAAGTACCTACAATTTTATTCATTGTAAGGTAGCAAAAGAATTGAATTGCTTCCTATATCTAGCACCAGAGTGTCAAGTGATGGTTGCAAATGGAGGATCAATAAATTTTTCTAGAAAGTGCCATAATATCAAGCTATCCATGGGAGAATACGTATTGACTAGCCCAATGCTTTCCATTCCAATGGGAGGCGCTGATGTTGTACTAGGAGTCCAATGGATACAATCCTTGGGTACAATAGATTTTAATTTTCAAGAACCTTTCATGAAATTTTCTTTGGAAGGAAAGGAAGTTGAATTAAGGGGTATTGCAAGGAAACTGGGAATGATAATAAGCTCTAACGGTATGATAAAGCTTCTAAAAAAGGAACAAAGAGGTGTAATTTCACAATTATGTTCGCTAGATGTTTCCACATCATAATCATCTATTTCTCCAGATCTCCAAGAAGTCTTGGACAATCATTCCAAGGTATTTGAGATTCCCATAGGTCTCCCACCTATTCGTGATCATGATCATGCTTCTCATCTGATTCCAGGAAGTGTTCCTCCAAACATCAGGCCGTACAGATATCCCTATGCCCAAAATAGTGAAATTGAACATATGGCTGCAGAAATGCTAGAGGTTGGTATAATTCAACCTAGTCAAAGTTCTTTCTTTGCTCTAGTAGTATTGGTGCATAAGAAGGATGGATCATGGCACATGTGTCTAAATTATAGGGAGCTCAACAAGCTCACTATTAAAGATAAGTTTCCCATTCCTATCATTGATGAATTACTGGATGAATTGCATCAATTTACTTCACCAAGTTGGATCTTCATTCAGAATATCATCAAATCAGAATGACGACTGAAGACATTCTGAAAACAACATTTAGAACTCATGAGGGTCATTATGAATTTTTGGTCATGCCTTTTGACCTTACCAATGCACCTTCAACATTTCAAGGTTTGATGAAGTCAATTTTCAAACCATTCCTTAGAAAATTTGTGTTAGTATTTTTTGATGATATACTAATATACAACAAGTCTTGGAAGGATCATGTTGAACATGTTGACAGGGTGAAACAACTATTGGAGAGAAACAATTATATGCAAAAAGATCAAAATGCTTCTTTGGAGTCCAAGAGGTGGAATATCTGGGTCATATTGTATCTCATGAAGGAGTTAAGGTAGACCCTAGCAAAATTAAAGCCATTAAGGAATGGAAAATCCCCACATCCATAAGGCATCTGCGAGGATTTCTCGGGTTGACAGGGTATTATCGCAAGTTTGTTAAGAATTATGGGAGAATAGTAGCACCTCTAACAAC
>APFE031496953.1:0-15262 GCA_000404065.3 Pinus taeda
GTGATGTCACTACTGATGTGACGCCTCTATAAGAGATGTGATGTCGATGTTGATGCAATGCCACTATAAAGTAACAATACACACAAAATGATATTCGAGCCACTAAAAAATAAATAATGATCCTCAAAAATAATGTGAACCATATAATAACAATGAGCCATAGAGATGTGGGTTATAGAGTGTGAGATACAACAAGCCACTATAGATCATTCCTCTCAATGCTACAATGAACCAAATGAGCCATATGATCTTTTATATATACAAATCGATGGGGTGCCTTTTGATGCCAATGAGGTCATTTACTTTTGAGTCTGACTTGCAAATATTTGAGGGAAATTCCTAAACTTGAATTTCGCATAAAATAATATTAAATATATTTTTTTCACATGTCTTTAGTGATTTTTTGCCCATGTTAATTTATGACACATTAATAATAATATTGCTTTGTCCATTTTGAATTCTTTTTTTTTTGCATGACGGGATTCATTTTAGGTCTATATGGAAATTTGTCCTATAGCTGCCCAAATTTCAACAAAGCATACACACCACTATGAAATTATCAATAAAATATGGAATTAGGCCTAGGATATAAGGGGCATCGTAAATTATTGAATATCCTCAGATATAAACTTTGAGGGGGTAGGATTTGGAGGCGAGTGATGATAGCTCACATAGTTGGTTTGTCTAGACTTAGTCAATAAAAACCCTAACTCAAGTTTAAGGAGGGATTCTTCAGTAAAACTTGACTTGGTGAAATAGCCAAATTTTCTCAATCAAACAGTGGTGGTTTCAAGCACAAGGTTTTGTTTTCCCATGGTTTTTTGCTAGTGGATTATATATAGTAAATCCTTTAAAAGGACAATAATACTTCATTGTAATGTACTAGGGAGTTGAGAAATGTAGGTTCACTTGGCCGACTTGGTCAGGTTTTGGCCAAGGGACTAACATGATTATGTTAGTTCGTTTTTTCGTAGATATATATTTTCCAGGTTAAACATCATGTTCATGATTGTGATTTGTTGCTAGTTGTTTTTAATCTTCTCTTGGTAAATTTATATTTCTCTCTAGTAATTTTTAACAATGATATCCTCCTCATGAAAAAGGAAAAATATCCCCATTTAGAGCACAACTATGGCTAGGTACCTAATGTATAAGAACAAGTCAAACAACATGGAAGATAAGAGGCTGTATAAAATTGCTTAAAACTCTAATGAAAACCACCTTCAACCTAAGCAAGGATGGCATGAGGATGCACAATCTTGGCTAAAACATTTTGGAATAACTGAAGAGATCAATTTGCAAAATAGGGATAATATAAAAAATGTTATTACATCAAATTTAATGAGAAACTATGTTCTGATAAAGAGTTAGAAGGAAAATGAAAATTAATACATTATAAGAAGGTGATAAACCCTAACCTAGAAGACCAAAACTATTTATATATTATGATGAGTGTGAAGAAGAAAATAAGCATTGTTATAATAAGAAATGACTCTCATGAGCTCCATAGCGAAAGTGGGCGTTGATCCATTTCCAAAATGCCTTAGAATGAAATAGTATATCACATTGCTGACACTAAGATGATTGAAGATGAAAAACACTATCTTACAATGTCTTGCAAATAGTGAAACTAGATCCCAATTTCAAAATATTTGTTACATAGCCAACCTTATTTACTTTTTAACTCAATAAAACTATAATCACCTTGAAATGTTTCTCTTGAAAATTTGTTTTAATTTTTTTTTTTTAATTCCAAATAAGAATTTCCCTTTTAAAGTCTATTAAATTAATTTAATATCTATAAATATTTTTTTGTGTAAGCTTGGCAGTGCTTCCTTTTTCTATTAATTATATATATGCAGGTAACAAAACTCTGACCATTAAATTTCTCAATCTCTATCTTTCCACTGCTCACCATCTTCCTTTCCCACTAGAATCGATCCCGCATATCTCCCACTAAACAAGGTCTACCACAGGCCTGAGAAAAACCCCTCAGCAGCAAAGGCATCCCCTTGAAGCCAAAACAGCTCTGATACCAAATGTAGGTTTTAACTCCATATAGAAATTACCTGCATACAAATTCTAAAAAATAGAAAATAAACAATGGTGAGAAAATAACACATAAAACAAATATACACAATGATTTTCCCCTGGATCCCAAAATCGCGACTACCAGATTGATTTTTCATTATGTT
The DNA here is from genome assembly GCA_000404065.3 of Pinus taeda. Taxonomy (NCBI): domain Eukaryota; kingdom Viridiplantae; phylum Streptophyta; class Pinopsida; order Pinales; family Pinaceae; genus Pinus; species Pinus taeda. The sequence goes on from APFE031496953.1 coordinate 2,196, forward strand.
CCTTTTAATGTTACAATACTTATATATACATGCCAAAGCATCCATAAACCCCAATCCATTAACCCTGGATTAGAACATAACCGTAGTTCCCTTGACTGGATCTACAAAATACCATGGGCTGAAAACCATCGCACGCAAAACCATGTGTGAAAACCATGGACAAAACCATAGGTAGGTTCGTCCACCTAATATAGGGTCCAAAAAAAAAAAAAAATCTTGGGGCACTCCCCTGGACCCGGTAGGGGGGCTACTGCCCCCTTCAAATAGGGGGGGCTGTCACCCCCCTGTGACCTTCCCCCCCCGTTGTGCATCAACGAAAGAAAGGGGGGGCTCCAACCCTCCTCTAACCCAACAATATCCCACTTGTTTTCTTTCCGTAGGGAGCCATAAGAGAGCTTAGTTATTTATCTAGCCCTACAACGCCCATTGTTTCTCTACACCAAGAGAACTTCTCAGAGCTCACAGATTTTGTCAATGCATCTGATGTATTCTTCAAAGTATCCACCTTTACCAGCAACATCTTTTTGTCTTCTATCATATCCCTCACAAAGTGATACTAAACATCAATGTGCTTTGTCTTTGAATGGTAAGCAGGGTTCTTTGCCAAGAAAATTGCACTTTAGTTGTCACAGTCTATCCTTATAGCTCCTTGTACTAACCCCATACTTGAACACAATATCTGCAACCAAACTACTTCCTTGATTGCATGAGTGGCTACCATGTATTCTGCCTCTATAGTTGATAGTGCCACTACAGATTGTTTCTTACTCATCCAATTGACTACACCTCCAAATAGGTTAAACACATACCCACTTGTAGATATTCTCTGGTCCAGATCTCCAACCCAATCTGCATCAATAAAGCCACAGATATCCAAAACTATGTCCAATCCTGGTCTTCCTTGGTAGCACAAACCATAATCACTAGTGCCACGCAAATACCTAAAAACCCGATTCACTGCTGTCCAATGCTCCTTCCCTAGTTTTGACATAAACCTTATCAATACTCCCACTGCATGTGCAATGTTTGGTCTAGTATAGATCTTCACATACATCAGGCTACCAACTTCACTTGCATATGAAACACGAGATATGTCCTCTTTCTCTTCTTGTGTCTTGGGACACTGTTCAACAGATAACTTTCCACCTACAGGAATAGGAACCTTCTTCGTTTTACTATCCTGCATATTAAACCTCTGCAGTATTGTCTCGACATACTTGCTTTGGTTTAACTAGAGCTTCCTCTTTGCCCGATCTCTTTTAATTTCCGTGCCCAAAATATAGTTTGCAGCACAAAGATCTTTCATACTGAATTTGGAGGACAATTGGGTCTTCAAATCCTGGATAATTTCTTTGTCATTTTCAACCAGCAACATATCATCCACATACAAGACCAAATAAATAATATGATAACTAATTAATTTAAAATACACACAGTGATTTGCTTTGCTTCTGGTGAAACCAAGTTCCCGTATAAATGTATCAATTTGTTCATACCACATCCTTGGACTATTTTAACCCATAGAGAGACTTTTTTAACTTGCATACCAGTTCTTTCTTACCCTTCACTGCAAATCCTTCATGTAGATCTCTTCTTCCGAATCCCCATGAAGAAATGTTGTCTTCACATCCATCTGTTCTACCTCAAAATCAAAAGTAGCAGCAACAAGTAAAAGTAATCTAATAGAAACTACCTTGGCAACTAGAGAAAAAATATCACCAAAATCAATTCCCGACACCTGGGAATAACATGTTTCTACCAACCGAGCTTTGTATTTCTCCACCTTTCCTTCTGCATTCTTCTCCTTATTGAACACGCATTTGCTTCCAATGGGTTTCCTTCCATCCAACAACTCCACCAAATCCCAAGCCTCATTTTTTGTGCAAAGATGTCATTTCATCAACCATGGCCTCTTTCCAGAGTTTGCCATCCTCTGAATCTACTCCTTCCTTCACAGTTCTCGGATGATCATCAGTAATAGATAAAGAAAAAATTGAATAGAAATCAGATGGACAATACCTTTCTAGTTGTCTTCTTTCTTAAACTATTCTTCTCACAACCAGATTTTGTGGCTCTTCATCTTCTGATTCCTCTTCTTCTCTAGAGTCCGATTCTTCCTCCTTAAGCTCAAACTCTATCTCCACAGGTTCCTTTGGTTGGAATTCATGTTTAATAACATATTTCACCTCTCTGAACACCACATCTCGGTTGTACACAACCTTCCTTGTTACTGGATTCCAAAGCTTATAACCCTCTAAACCATCTTTATACCAAATAAAGATGCACTTTTCATATTTACTATCCAACTTTGTTCTTTTCTCCTTTGGAACATGTACATATGCATCACATCCAAATACCCTCACATGTGAAAGAGACAATTTCTTACCAGTCCATACCTCTTGTGGAGTTTTATCCTACAACGCTAATGAAGGTGATCTGTTGACTAGGTAACATGCAGTCTCCACTGCATCTGCTCAGAATTCCTGTCCTAACCCGGCACCACTGAACATGATTCTTGCCCTTTCCATCAACATCTTGTTCATTCTTTCTGCAAATCCATTTTTCTGAGGTGTGTATGGAGTAGTCTTCTGTCATGCTATACCAAACTTCTTACAGAACTATTCAAATTCCTTCTTGAAAAACTCTCCACCGTTATCTGTCCTCAGCACCTTTATCTTCATCTTTGTCTGGTTTTCCACCAGAGCCTTAAATTATTTAAACCTGTCAAAGACTTCAGATTTCTTCTTGAGTAAATATATCCATGTATTTCTTGAGAAGTCATCTATAAATGATACATAGTACATAGACTTACCCAATGATGGAACCTTCACAAGTCCAAACACATAACTGTGCACAAGCTCTAATATATGTTTTGCCCTCTTACCACCAGAGGGGAAACTCACTCGATTCTACTTCCCATATACACAATTTTCACAGAAATCAAAATCTAGAGAGATATTAGTCATACCTTCTACCATACCTTTACATTGAAGTATTCGAAGGCCCTTCTCTCCAATATGTCCAAGCCTTTAAATGCCATAGCATGGTCTTGTTAGCTCTGCTACATGCTTGCACATTTTTGAGGGTCAAATATGGCCAGGCCGTGCTGCTGCAATTTAAAGAAGGTCTGTATTGGCCATTCTCCTCGCTCCCCTCACTTTGCCCACACCATCATAATGCCCCGCTAGCCCTGTTCTCTTGCAAACTTAGCATAAAACCTTTTCCTTAAGCCCAGGGCACTTAAAATCCATAATGTAGCCCTATCCATATAACCGCACTCTTCAGCAAAATCCATGGCCTGTGGCTTTTCCTGTCACATCAACCAAGAAACATGTGCACCTTTTCCCAACCGTCAGATTGCCCATCTCCCAATCCAATGGTAATCGCTCGTCCCGCCGCTGAGACATGCCCGCAATTTAACCCGCGGGAAAAGTGGTTTGTTGCCCGTCATATCCGCCATGTGTTAGTCATCTATTCGTATCGCGCCCTCACATACGGATACCACCTGCCTCCCGTAAGCGGTGCGGGGAAATTGCTTACCACCCACATATACGTCCTCTGCATCAATGAGATGATTTATCATGGATTCACGAAGAATGTGGCTACACAAGAGTGAGGAAAGCACTAGGTGTGGAAGTTCAGAGGATAATGGCATAATTGTTAGCACATAAATTGTGTGTGTGTGTGTGTGTGTGTGTGTGTGTGTGTGTGTCTGTGTCTGTGTGTCTGTGTGTCTGTGTGTGTGCGTGTGCGCGTGTGTGTGTGTAATGGAGTCAAAACCTTTATTAATTGTATGTAAATAGGCATACAACTATAATATCTTATAAATATTGTTAATTTTTAGGAATAGATTGTTCTCTGCTATAGAAATTTGCAATTTTAAACTTTCTCAACATTTTCATATTACATTCACCCAATAACATCATTTCATCATTAATAATTATGCAGAGAGAAAAATAACATCAACAAAGCAGCGGAACAGTAAAGAATAATATAAGAAAAGCATGTGCAATAGAGACACCAAGATTTAGATCAGAGACCAAGGGAAAACCCCACAAGGGGGGAAATCCAACCAGATTCTTCTTCTACTAGATATTCACCAAATATTCAACTGAGATACACAGTTCAAATATCATGATACATAGGTTATTCATCGTCAATCACACTAGGCCACCTAGGGCCAATCCATAAACAAACAAGCTTACATAGGCCTTCATATCACTATCATTGTCAAGTAGATCAATTTCATGTCATCATCAAGCCATACATCACTGCCATATCACTTCTACTTCCAAACATCACACTGTCATAAGAGTTATTACCAAAAGTAATGTTGTAACTGACATCAAGATTATTGTCACATATCTAGAGCAATGTCATGAGGATGTCACAAGTCAGATAATTGTCATGAGGATGTTACAAGTCAAGATAATTTTCATATACATTGAGGTTACTTCCAAATACATTCACTTCCATATCAAAAGTCACTCTACATTATATTATCACATATGTATCACAGTTCATTGGTATGCCTTCATGTTATAGTCATACAGATCAAGAACATTCTCATAGTCATATACGTACCAAGATCACTCTCATGCATAAAGGTTACAGTCATATATTAATTGCCATGGGTTATTGTTTTCATTCTCCATTGTCATATCCAAACAATATTACATAATCATTATATGAATTTCTTCCCCAAAAATTATATATATAATCATGGATAGGTTGCAAATATTATAAGGTTGCAAGACACAAACATAAAATTGACCCATCAAGCCACAACAAGATGAAGTCAATCATTGTTAATCCAAAAATATACAAAATTAGAGCCATACAATGATACAAAAGTCGAGCCATACAAAGATACAAAAGTCAAACCTTAGGGGTATGTTATCAAGCCATTGTATAATCAAACCATTGTAAGTATAGCCATACCACTGTATAAGATATGTGATGTCATTTTTGACGTGATGGCTTTGTAAGAGATGTGATTCCACTTGATGCAATGCCTCTGTAAGAGATGTGATGCCACTGTTGATGCAATTCCACTATTGATACAATGCCACCGAAAGTAACTAACCACGAAAAATGATATTTGAGACACACATAAATAAATGATGATCCTCAGTAATAGTGTGAACCATATAATAATAGTGAGCCATATATATGTGGGTTATAGAGTGTGAGCTACAATGAGCCACTACAGATCATTCCTCTTAATGATGCGAAGAACCAAATGAGCCATAAGATCTTTTATTTATACAAAAATATGTGATGTTTTTTGGTCCCATTGAATTCATTTGCTTGTGAGTCTAACTTTCAAATATTAGAGGGAAATTCTTAAATTTGAATTTTGCACAAAATAATATTAAATATATATTTTTCACATGTCTTTAATGATTTCTTTCCCATGGTAATCTATACCACATTAATAATAATATTCCTTAGTCCATATTGAAGTCTAGTTTTTTGGCATGATGGGATTAATTTTAGGGCTATGGAAAAATTTGTCCCATAGCTACCCAAATTTCAACACTCCCTCTCAACTAGGGAGGAATTTCCAAATGCATCATAAGTCTCATGTCGAATGTATATGTGTATTTCATCATGTCTCATGTTGTCAAATCTCATCTCATGTCATCTCATAGAAGAATAAAAATACACAACCGATGGTAAGCTAGGTCGATTAGATCCTCCTAACCATACAATCTCTAGGTCAAGTTTCATGATCTTCATCTTAGCTGGATAATGATGTCCCAATATAAAGAAGAAGAATCATCATAGGGGAGATAAATATTCCACCATATATTCAATGAAAATAGGTAGGATACTACTTACCATGAGAGGTAGGGATCACAACCATCTTATTGTCTTTTAATTTTCCCACCTTGACCATCATGAATCAAGTGGTAGAATACATACATCCACTACCTTGGGGGAGATACACACTTACCATAAGAGGTAAGGATAAAAAACACCCAAGGCACTTGGGGGAGATACAAACTTGCCACAAGTGGTAAGGAATAGACACACCCTAGTCTCCTCAACCATTAGTCAGATGGGTGGCAATCCCAACAAGCCCAACTTGTTGGTAGGATTCATACTAGGGTATACTCGGTCAAGTACCAGACTTGATAGTAGGCGAGATACAAAATTACCATTTATGGTAAGGATTAGACATGCCATACATTGATAATAAGGGATATACACTTACCATGAGGTAAGGATTAGACACACCTATTCTCCATGAGTTTCCTCAACCCTAGGAGCTCTCTGGCTACATTCCCACCCTATGAGTTTATATAGGGGGGAAGAACATAGCTCAGTGTTCTCAATCAGTCATGACCACTTCTTGGCAGGGTCACCTCCACTAGTCTAAGTTTCTCTCTAAAGACCAAGAACTTCCCTTTCAATAAAGGATTGGTAAGAATGTTAGCAATTTGTTCATTAGTCACAATGTGATGGATTCTCACTACTCCTTTTTGTACCATATCCAGGATATAGTGATATATACTCTCAATATTCTTGGACTAATCATGAAACATGTGATTCTCTGAAAGTAAGGTCCCACTCTTAATATCGCAATATATCACAGTCATTCCCAACACATGCTCAAATAGCTCTCCAAATATATTTCTCAACGACACTTCCTCAACTATCCTCAATGAAATGAATGTCTACTTCTGGCTTATCTAGGAAACCATGAAAGACCTCAAGCTAAAGCAACACCCAAATATGCTCTTTCTGTCAACAAACTTTTCAGTTCATCAACATCAGTTTATCCATTAATTCTGGCAGCGTATCTTAGTTTATGATTAATAGTTGTCTCATCTTATGTCTAGCAATAATCTAATAAACATGTACATGATCTATCTGCCTCTAAGTACATAATACAAAGCAAGGATCCATCGGGTTTCCAACCCATTATAGGATCCATCAAATATGAATCTAAAGAATACTCACTCTCAATTGCTTTAGTTTAATCCATCATGTTAAGTGTTTAACAACATGCTCTCTTTGTCAAGGAAGTCCTCATCATCTCTCTATTACACTTCTAATCTCAAGGAGTTGATTATAGAGGCGTTGAGGTCAACATTCTCTGGTATTGAAGAGATGATTTGATCATGTCAGAAGTAAATTATTAGGATATATAAAATAAAACATCAAAGACATGCCTTCAATCATGAATATTGGTTGTATTATGCATCACATGTCCATCATTCCAAGCATGCAAAGTCTAGGTGACTTACTTGAGTCCGTTAGAAATTGTAGCAAGAAAGGATCAATTTGACTTGTGCCTTAGCCAAATTGAGTAATTTAATTTTCCACATTAGCAAGATGACTTGGATTGCAGTTAGCTTGAGTGACATGGCCTTGTCACTTAGTTATATTATCCAATTCGAGTTTGTAGGCTTGGAGTAGTTTTGTGTATGTAGTGATTTCTAAAATATAGCAATCTAGTTCAGTTATTTTCAGTTGAACTCAGTTAACTAAGATATAGTTACTAGTTGAGTTAGTTGAAGGTCAGTTGAGTAGTTATGATTGTTGTTAACTCATTGATCTCTCAGTTAACTAGTCAATTAGCTAAAAATATCCCAAACATGCATGGAATTCGAATTTCCTAGTTGGGGCGGAGGAAAAGGCACATTGTGATCATAAATTGTATACTAGTTGAGTGTATAGGCTTGGAAATTAAGTAGGTGATCAATTCCTTGGGATTTGAGCAAGGAAATAAGGAATTCCCATATTCTTTAGGAGCTCAATTTCTACAGGATTGTGCAAGGAAATATGAGGCTAGCTAGGGGCTTGAATAGGCTAAGTGTTGGCCAAAGATATCTATTCAGCACGAGAGTAGTTTTACAAAGACGGGTGTGCTTCAAAGCTTGAAGCTAACATTGTAATAGATTCTCATTCTCATCTCATTTATGAAAATCAGCGAAGAGGTTTTTTTCCCAGTTGGGTTCCCCTGTAAATCATTTTTTTCTTTGTGTTTTGATGGTTTCATGTCATTGCATGTGTTTCTATCTTGTGATTTTCTATTGTGCATATTTTGGAAGAAATTTGTATCTCTTGTTTTCAGTTTGAATTCATCAATAGAAATTTCTTTCCATTTCTATAGAGTCCACATGGGACTTTCTTCAATATGTAATCATGAGTCTCATCTCATATGCCTCAAATCTTTGAGGTAGATCTAAGTATGCTACATCATGGAAGAAGAAAATTTCTCATACATTTGATAATAGTATATTCAAAAATAGGTGCTAGTATGTTATCACAGTCTTCTCCCTATGAGAGCATCTTCCTTTATCGCATTTGAACTTATTGTTGCAAAAACAACTAAAATTACTACATCTCATCATCTAGAATGGTCCTTGTATGAAAAGAATATAGCTCTCATAATCTCATCAGAACGATACATTCAACTTGACTATCTACTCCCTTTGAATAGGAGGCTTCTCAATCATTACTATCAACCTGAGAGGCTAGGTTTCTTCCCTCAAGCTGTGACATATTGTCTACTTTCAAGCACCACTCTTAAACATGGGATGGCTCAACATCTTCATCAATTTTGATATAGAATATTTGGTCCTCACTTTCATAAAATATACTTGTTGATCCCATAAAAATAGGAAAAGAAATAATAGAAAAGTAAATAAGCATAATGAAAGTGTACTTGGTTATGACGCAAGATTGTCATCCTTTTTCTAGATAGGAGAGTGGATTCTTCATTATCTTGCACCAACTCCCTCTTAGATCTTACTCTTCCTACACTATTTTGCATCCTGATGATCCTCAAGATCTTATTTCCTTGATCACATCCTCATCCAAAAATTTAGTGAAAGAATCATTCTAAAGAAGAGAAGAAAATAACATAAGTCTTGAAAGTAACTATATTTCATGAGGATTGTAGGAAGTTATTAACTCCCTCTTGATATTGTACCACAAACCATCAACCATATGTCAAAGTCATCTACAAATTATTCCTCTTGAACACGACCTATATCCTTGATCTCTTTCATCAGTAGCCAAATCCAATTTATCAATCTACAAGATGATCTTTATATATGTATCATATCATCTCTTATTCGATAGGAGACAATTCTGACTCGGGTTAATTTGAATCTATCATAGGTACTTAATTAACTCAATAGATTCCCACTGATCATAATCATACTAGGGTTCCAATACTCTAGGGCCCATGCCTTTTCCATATCCAAGCCCCTCATAGGGTTTCTCTCAAACCCTAACCTTTATTGTAAGTACAAAGGCTCCTTAAGTTTTCCTTCAAACCCTAGCATTATTTTAGGTATTTTCCATATTCATCCTCTTCTTTATGCATTTCATCATATGTGTCTTCAGGAGGGTGATGTCAATGAATTTTCTTCAGCCCAACTCTAATACCATGTTAATTTTTAGGGGTAAATTTTTCTCTGTTGTAAATAATTGCAATTTCAAAACTTTTTCAACATTTTCATATTACATTCACCCCATAACATCATTTCATCATTATAAATTATGTAGAGAGAACAATAACATCAACAAAGTATCAAAATAGTAAAGAACAATAGAAGGAAAGCATGCACAATAAAGACACCAAGATTTAGGTCAGAGACTAGGGAACACCCCACAAGTGGGGAAATCAAACTAGATTATTCTTCTATTATATATTCATCAAATGTTCATATGAGATAAAAAAACTACAGATATCATGAGACATGTGTCTTTCATCATCAATCACACTAGGCCACCTAGGGTCATTCCAGTTCAGATAAGTTTATACAGGTCTTCATATCACGATCACTATCAACTAGATCATTGTCATGTCATCATCCATCCATACATCATTGTCATATCACTATTATTACCAAACATCACATTTTCATAAGAGATCACCAAGAGTAATGTTGTAACTAATATAAATATTACTATCACATATCCAGAGCCTTGTCATCAAGATGTGATAAGTCAAGAGCACTTTCATATACATTAAGATTACTTCCAAATACATATGCATTAATGTCATTGTCATATATATAAGATTACTACCAAATTCAATGCTATATCGAAAGTCGCTATGCCATATATTATTACATCCATATCACAAGTTATTGTTATTCCTTCATGTTACAGTCATATAGATCAAGAACATTGTCATAGTCATATACCAAGATCACTCTCATATATCAAGCCACTATCTAAGCAAGCTACTATAAGTATAGAAATTGCATTGTATATGAGTTGATGCCATTGTTGATGTGATGCCTCTGTAAGAGATACTATGCCACTTTTGATGTGATGTCACTACTGATGTGACGCCTCTATAAGAGATGTGATGTCGATGTTGATGCAATGCCACTATAAAGTAACAATACACACAAAATGATATTCGAGCCACTAAAAAATAAATAATGATCCTCAAAAATAATGTGAACCATATAATAACAATGAGCCATAGAGATGTGGGTTATAGAGTGTGAGATACAACAAGCCACTATAGATCATTCCTCTCAATGCTACAATGAACCAAATGAGCCATATGATCTTTTATATATACAAATCGATGGGGTGCCTTTTGATGCCAATGAGGTCATTTACTTTTGAGTCTGACTTGCAAATATTTGAGGGAAATTCCTAAACTTGAATTTCGCATAAAATAATATTAAATATATTTTTTTCACATGTCTTTAGTGATTTTTTGCCCATGTTAATTTATGACACATTAATAATAATATTGCTTTGTCCATTTTGAATTCTTTTTTTTTTGCATGACGGGATTCATTTTAGGTCTATATGGAAATTTGTCCTATAGCTGCCCAAATTTCAACAAAGCATACACACCACTATGAAATTATCAATAAAATATGGAATTAGGCCTAGGATATAAGGGGCATCGTAAATTATTGAATATCCTCAGATATAAACTTTGAGGGGGTAGGATTTGGAGGCGAGTGATGATAGCTCACATAGTTGGTTTGTCTAGACTTAGTCAATAAAAACCCTAACTCAAGTTTAAGGAGGGATTCTTCAGTAAAACTTGACTTGGTGAAATAGCCAAATTTTCTCAATCAAACAGTGGTGGTTTCAAGCACAAGGTTTTGTTTTCCCATGGTTTTTTGCTAGTGGATTATATATAGTAAATCCTTTAAAAGGACAATAATACTTCATTGTAATGTACTAGGGAGTTGAGAAATGTAGGTTCACTTGGCCGACTTGGTCAGGTTTTGGCCAAGGGACTAACATGATTATGTTAGTTCGTTTTTTCGTAGATATATATTTTCCAGGTTAAACATCATGTTCATGATTGTGATTTGTTGCTAGTTGTTTTTAATCTTCTCTTGGTAAATTTATATTTCTCTCTAGTAATTTTTAACAATGATATCCTCCTCATGAAAAAGGAAAAATATCCCCATTTAGAGCACAACTATGGCTAGGTACCTAATGTATAAGAACAAGTCAAACAACATGGAAGATAAGAGGCTGTATAAAATTGCTTAAAACTCTAATGAAAACCACCTTCAACCTAAGCAAGGATGGCATGAGGATGCACAATCTTGGCTAAAACATTTTGGAATAACTGAAGAGATCAATTTGCAAAATAGGGATAATATAAAAAATGTTATTACATCAAATTTAATGAGAAACTATGTTCTGATAAAGAGTTAGAAGGAAAATGAAAATTAATACATTATAAGAAGGTGATAAACCCTAACCTAGAAGACCAAAACTATTTATATATTATGATGAGTGTGAAGAAGAAAATAAGCATTGTTATAATAAGAAATGACTCTCATGAGCTCCATAGCGAAAGTGGGCGTTGATCCATTTCCAAAATGCCTTAGAATGAAATAGTATATCACATTGCTGACACTAAGATGATTGAAGATGAAAAACACTATCTTACAATGTCTTGCAAATAGTGAAACTAGATCCCAATTTCAAAATATTTGTTACATAGCCAACCTTATTTACTTTTTAACTCAATAAAACTATAATCACCTTGAAATGTTTCTCTTGAAAATTTGTTTTAATTTTTTTTTTTTAATTCCAAATAAGAATTTCCCTTTTAAAGTCTATTAAATTAATTTAATATCTATAAATATTTTTTTGTGTAAGCTTGGCAGTGCTTCCTTTTTCTATTAATTATATATATGCAGGTAACAAAACTCTGACCATTAAATTTCTCAATCTCTATCTTTCCACTGCTCACCATCTTCCTTTCCCACTAGAATCGATCCCGCATATCTCCCACTAAACAAGGTCTACCACAGGCCTGAGAAAAACCCCTTAGCAGCAAAGGCATCCCCTTGAAGCCAAAACAGCTCTGATACCAAATGTAGGTTTTAACTCCATATAGAAATTACCTGCATACAAATTCTAAAAAATAGAAAATAAACAATGGTGAGAAAATAACACATAAAACAAATATACACAATGATTTTCCCCTGGATCCCAAAATCGCGACTACCAGATTGATTTTTCATTATGTTCCTTTTAATGTTACAATACTTATATATACATGCCAAAGCATCCATAAACCCCAATCCATTAACCCTGGATTAGAACATAACCGTAGTTCCCTTGACTGGATCTACAAAATACCATGGGCTGAAAACCATCGCACGCAAAACCATGTGTGAAAACCATGGACAAAACCATAGGTAGGTTCGTCCACCTAATATAGGGTCCAAAAAAAAAAAAAAATCTTGGGGCACTCCCCTGGACCCGGTAGGGGGGCTACTGCCCCCTTCAAATAGGGGGGGCTGTCACCCCCCTGTGACCTTCCCCCCCCGTTGTGCATCAACGAAAGAAAGGGGGGGCTCCAACCCTCCTCTAACCCAACAATATCCCACTTGTTTTCTTTCCGTAGGGAGCCATAAGAGAGCTTAGTTATTTATCTAGCCCTACAACGCCCATTGTTTCTCTACACCAAGAGAACTTCTCAGAGCTCACAGATTTTGTCAATGCATCTGATGTATTCTTCAAAGTATCCACCTTTACCAGCAACATCTTTTTGTCTTCTATCATATCCCTCACAAAGTGATACTAAACATCAATGTGCT
>APFE031496955.1:0-14658 GCA_000404065.3 Pinus taeda
TTGTTTATGATAATATTAAAACAATAAAGTGTTATTACTTTTATTTGATGTTATACATTTCATTAAAATAAAAAACTAGTTAATAAAATAAATTTAAATCAACAATTATTAGAAATTTATAGTTTGTATTACATTTGCAGAATTCAAGCATCCATTTTTTCTAAATCAATTTATGTATTAAAAAATAATAATATCATCCATAATTATATTACTTATTTCAAATCTTGCAAAATGTTGGATGTTGAGTAATTGAAACAATTATATATGTGTGTTTGTGTGCGCGCGCATGTGTGTGTGTGTATGTTATTATTTGTATTTGATGTTATATATTTCATTGAAATGAAAAATTAGTTAATAGCATATATTTAAATCAATTATTTTTAGAAATGAAAAATTAATTAATAAAATAGATTTAAACCAACAACTCGATTAATAATTTGTATTGCATTTTCAAAATTCAAACATCTTTTTTTTTAAATTGATTTATGTATTCAAAAGTAAAAATATCATCCAAAATTATATTACAAAATTCTTAAAAGAAATTAACAAAAACCCCACTTACTTGCAATGAAGTGTTCTCCACGGTGTTTTTCGTGGGCTATAATGATTCAACGACAAAATTATTTTTAATCATCTAACGGATTAGATCAATGGTGTAAGATAAGTCATGGTAGCACATAGGAGAGTTCTTCCCAGAGGGAAAAGCCTTACGAGGTAACAAGATTTGGGTTAAAATTAATTAGGAGAAATTCCTTAAAAATATATTAATTACAGTCGTTTTTAACTTAATATTGAAAATGAGTAAATATATAATGACATGTAGTTTTCAATTTAAAAAACTTAAAATTTAATTTAAAAAAATTAAAATTGAAATTAATACCTAAATAGTAATGCTATTGGTGAACAAAGACAGTCAATTATATTGAATGCGTTAAGATAGAAATAAAGAAATATAATGAGCTCTCTACGATCTCTGCTTCTCTAGTGACCTTGTAATATATATATTTTTTTAACAACATGGTGAATCGGTAACTGCCGGTCCTAATCTTAGGAAGACCCACGATCAATTCTTGTAGCTTCCATTATAACACCAAAAGTGCATCCAACAACCTGTAAGTAGATATAATAATTTCTTATGATTTTGGCAAGAGCCGAGACTCCAGCTAGTGGGGAGTCGACTCCTTGAGCCGCCGCACACCATAACAAGACAATATATTGAATGTGATTTGAACCCTCGCCTCGTGGGTTTCAAAAGAGACCTTCTAAACAGTAGAGGACCACAAAGGATCTGGGCTAGTAATTATGCTGTAAGGAATTTCCCTAGAACTCCCTTATTAGCCACCTGTCCTCATTATGCACCATTCAATTTTTTTTTAGACGATTGAATTATACTTCTCCATTGATTTGAGATACACCAACATGTGGCAGTTGTTGTAACTGGTTTCTTGATAGAATGTGATGGAGCAACTTTTTTGTTTAAGTTATTCAATTTCTTGATTGCAAATAATGCATTTTTGTTTCTGTTATTCAATTTCTTGAATGCGAGAAGGCCCTTTTGTTTCAATTATTCAATTTATCAAATTCCCTTTTGTCTCAGTTATTCAATTTATCAGAATTTTTTTGTTAAGTTATTCAATTTCTGGGAATGCCCTATTGTTTCAGTTATACAATTTTTTGTCATTCATTTTCTTTATAAAAGTGTGATTTCATTCTCGTCAAGGGACTGTTAATTTTCTTTAGAGAAATTATGAAACTAATTTGACAATGATTCCTGAACTTTTTGGGTTTGAATCATGTGTGTGAGCTGGTTGTTGTATAACATATTATGTGAATAAAAAACTGGGAGTTGAAAAGAGGAGAGTCCCAGACTTCAGCATAGAGGCAGAGAGTTATCGAATGCTTATCAGACCCTGCTTCTTAAAATTAATGCAGAACATCTGAGATATAGTGTCCATTTTCACTCCATGGGTTTATATACTAAGGAAATGGATCCAATGGTCAACGATCTACCAAAAGACCCTTTGCAAGTTTATGAGATTGAAACCCTGTTTCATGTCTGTGGTTTTTAAGCCTCAAGGATCTCGCTTCTTGGCCCATTCAAGATGATGTATTAATGCAAGTTTATGGTGTCAAAATTGAAATTTTCTTTATTTAACAATTACTACCAATCAATATGTTCAATCTTATGGCTAACAATTACATTTGAGTTGCTTTCATACATGAATTCATTGCCTATTATTGACAATTGTCTTTGATCTATGTAGGAAATGGGCTAGGACTTCAACTATGACGATTACCACAGGTGCCTAAGAAATCTTATGTCTTCTAGTTGGTGAATTTACCACTATCTAATGTTTTAACTTTCGATAAAATCAAAGAAAAGGCGATTTATTTGATTTGACTTGCATTGTTTACACTGTTTGGGATACCATTGATTGCTT
This sequence comes from Pinus taeda, assembly GCA_000404065.3. NCBI lineage: Eukaryota > Viridiplantae > Streptophyta > Pinopsida > Pinales > Pinaceae > Pinus > Pinus taeda. The sequence goes on from APFE031496955.1 coordinate 2,442, forward strand.
TTGGCGCAAAAACGTTATCGTGCTACACTCACTAGCAATAAATAATTCTTATACAGTTTAGTTTTGTTCATAGGGGATTTCCATATTAGAGTCTTAAACCAGACCCTATGCTGAAGAACTTGTTTTTAAGCATGCCTTAGAGGAAAATTGTAAGATCATATGGATCCCTTAAAATGCTTTATATCATGACAGCACATGATGAATTCCTAGGTTTATTTGGAAATATATAAGCATATTTCTCAACCTTTTGTACCTTTTTTCTGTAAAACAAATATTTACAAACACTGAGAGTTCATGCTGCAAAGGTCCTTAACGAGTTGGGGGTTGGACGATTGCTTTGAAGGCATAATATGGTTTGAGACACCTAATCCTCCTTCACAAATCACTAAAAGAAATAATGACTTGGATATGCCCATGGATAACTCTACAACGCCGAAGAAACCCACAATTTTCAAGCCCTCAAAAGGGACCATGGAAGAGGTTCTTCGCCTTGCAAATGCTGATCCACAAAGAATGGTATGGGACTAAATATTTTGATGACCATTTTCTTTCAGCTATCCATTTTTTCATGAAAATAAATTATATAATCCATTAGAAATCAGTATAGGTGTACCATTAAGATTGACTCATCCATGTATTGGTTAATATTTTGTTGATGGCCTAAAACAATAATGAACAAATCCCCCGAAGTTAAAATGAAGGTAATTATAATTACTTGTTCTTGTTATGATTTCCACCACCAATATCAATGACGTGATTCCCATGCTAAATCCATCAATCGCTGAAATATTTTTTCTGTTATTGATTGATTGATTGATTAATCAAGAAATGAGTTTGATGAAATTTGTCGAGACATCATTCTATCACATGAACCACACCCATTTCACTTATAAAACAGTGTCCCTAATTTGCAAAGGAATGCAGCTGGAGCAACAAATGGGTAGTGCCATGCTTGGATTCACTCCTCTTCTTCTTGCACTTTTATCTCATTCTCTCATTGCTATAATAGCATCTATGTCAGAATATGGTTATCCTGCTAGAAGTGCCCAAATTAGATTTTCTGCAGTACCATTTTTTTTGGGGCACAAAGTAGTTATTAACCTTGCAATATTTCAAATGCAATCACTTTTATCATAATAACCCATAATAATAAGAAATTAATATATATATATATATATATATTAATAATATATATAATATATATAATATAATAAATTATATATATATATATAAAAATATAAAAATATAAAAAAATTATATATACATATACTAAGAAAATATATATGCATATATATACATTAATATAATATCACATATATACAATATATATACATATATATAACATATATATATCAATATAGATAGACATAAATATAATAATATAATATAATATATATAATATATATAATTGTGGTGAGTCCACATCTTTCTCAAATTCAAATATTTGTATAACAAATGAGCTATTTGAAAAAATTCACAGTTTTTTAATTAAAATAATATCAATACAAAGAAAAGATGAATAAAGACCAAACATTCAAAATATGGAGCAGACATAGTAAATTATTTCTATAATTCTCTACCTTATTTTCGTGTTTTCTGTATTTAGAATAATATTTGTAGATAACATAGCCATGAGCTTAGATTCACCTTGATATATGGTCATGTGATATTTGTAAATAAATTGAAAATAGACGTTCCTTAATTTGTTTTATGTCTGATTTCGGAAGTCAGTGAAATTGGAAAACGTCGATTGTAACCTATTTTACAATAAATGTTTTAGTTTATGTGGAATATTGTTAAATAGAAACCATGCAAAGTATATAATTTTCTCTGGAATTTGGGTTGTTTCAGGGATGGAAATGCTGTGAGGCAATGATTTCTGGGATATTACAAACACGTCCACTTCAACGTGATTAACTATTATTGGGATTTTTGGGGACGTCCCATGGAGCAAGACTATTAAACAGAAATATCTGAAAGGTAAGGGCCTATAGTTCTGGTATAGAAATGATGCAATTGGAATCTGAAAGGGATCGACTATATGGCTTAGCTTCAAGAAGGTCAGGAAATTCTTTTTGTCAAAACTAAGATGGAGGATCCACAATGGAAACAGGGCTTTCATTGGTATTGATCCTATCGCTTGTAGTCGCAGCTTCTATCTTCTAGAGGATCTTTTATTTTCCATACACAGAATCGGTGTTTTCACCTGGGACAAAGTCATCTCGGACACGTTGGGTCTTACCCCCATTTGGAAGGATGCTATAGACATTGGTCTGCCGGTTGAATTCTCTTCCACATGGAATGCAGTCATTGCTTCTTTACAGGCAAGCAGGATTGTATGCGGGGGACTAAATGACCATCTTATTTGGTTCATGCTAAATGCTTCTGCGCCAGTCAAAGTTAAAGACATATACTCTGATTTCATCTACGCAAAGGCTTTGAGCTCCGCCTTTATTTTCCCGATGGCTTTATGGAAATTAGGATGCCCTCCTAGAATGATCTTTTTTTCCTAGCTGGTTTTCAATAACAGAAATCTGACATGGGATAATCTGAGGAAGAGGAATTGGCATGGCCCCAGTAGGTGTTCGATGTGCGAGTCAGAAGAGGAGAAAAATGTTCACATGTTTTTTCAATGCATCTCCTCACAGGAAATTTGGTATGAGCTTGCTATTTTATTTGATTTTCCTCACAATGTCTTTGCTTCTGTTCATGCAGCATTTCAATGATGGTGTACACAATGCGAGTCAAGGCATCCTCTCCTTGTCATCATGATTTGGTGTGCTTGGAAGTGGCGGAACCATAAAATTTTCAGAGATTCCAAGGTCCCTTATAAGTCCATTTTGCACTGTATCAGCTCAATTTTTTATTATGTTTCAAGCACAAAGGCCTAAAACTTTGGACACAACCACTGCTCTTTTCTTTCGATTATTATGATAAAGCATATGTATCCATGAGTACTATCTCTCGACATCTTGTTCCATCTGCTCCTTTTTTCTCTATAGTCTCCATATAATGCAATGCTATATGTCACTCATCCTATATGCTTCCTCTCAATGATGTCTTGATATGAAGCTGCTCAAGTCATCCATTTGTATCCAATCATGGTTTTTATATTGACTTAATATAATATATGATGCTTTTTCTTCTGAATAAAAACTATTATTGGGAAAGGGATTCCCATTGCATTGAGAACAGAGACTTTCAAAATGTGTAATTAGTTGCAGAAGCTTTACATTTGGAAAAGGGTAGGGGAATATGTATATTCATCAGCCTCCCATTCAAATTTTAGTTTATTATAGTGTAATATTTAGTTTATGATTAAGTGTATAAGCCTGGTTTTTATTGGAATTGGTCTTACATAATTTTTATTTTAATTAAATGAATGGTTAAGATTTGTTATCAAAATATTCTTAGTGTTATACACGACCAAACTAACAATATAAAAGGTTGGCAAACTTTTTAAGTTTCAATACAAGTGTCTATTTAATACAATACAAAACTCTAAAATATAATTAAAAATATTATAAAACACTCCACTCTCTTATCCACTCATTTCATACCTCTCACTCTATCTGTGAATTTCATCCCCATCCACCAAAAAATTTGTTTTATTCCAAATCCACCTCTATCCACGAGATTAGATTCACCCTTCCACATGGTCATGTGGTATATCTAAATAAATTGAAAATAGAAATATTATTCTCTAGTATGGGTGCTCTACAACCATATGATTCTCTGATCTCCACCCTCTACAACCCAATGTAGGTTAGATGTGTAAACAATTTTAAATGTTGGCCTAATTAAAATAAAAAATAAAAAATAAAATTGTAGGTTAGATGTGTAAACAATTTTAGATGTGGCCAAATTTAAAAAAAAAAAAAAGAAAAAAAAGTTAGAAGTGATTTCAGGATGAGTTTAAACCATAGTTACCAAATTCGAATTCAGATTCAGATTCAAATTCGATACGATATGGAAAATATTTGACTCTATAAAATTCAATACGGAAAAAATTAGACACTATACATCTTTATGAAATCAATATATGTTTGGCTTATAATCATAATGATAATAATAATAATGTTAATTTCATAAGATTTGAAATTTTAGCAACCTATGATGTATGATGAAGTAAATGTTTTGGTCTTTATTATGGATTGATAAGTATAAACATTTACTAACCATTTAATTTATATAATTGTGCTAGTATGTAAATTTCTATTCAAAATGTGTTATTTTTTTTTATAAATTTTAAATTTTTTAAAGCTACTTTAACACTAAAGGTTTTAAATATTTGAAAATACATTTTATAGTGAATTACTCATGCGTTTACCTCTTTTTGTTAATCATATGGTGGGTGAGATAATTTATCTTATTTTGGTAATTGGATTTGTGTGTTTAGTATAGAGTTTTCTCTTCAAAATAACATGAACACTTTACTTTGTATGGTTTGAAGTGTAGAAACAATTTTCATTGTTTTTTTCTTATTGCTTCACCTTGCTCTTTTATTTGTTGTCGCAATTTTAGATATATTCTCTTAGTGTATTTTTAATTTTTAAACAATATTGAACAACTAAAAGTTTATCCTAGGAGACTAGAAAGAAAATTCATAGTTAAAAGAATGTATTCCTTAGACGAAACTATTCTCCAAATCTGCATCCTTGTATTTTCCAAACAACTAACACACGTTTCAAGACATGGGACAATGAGAAAGTATTTATGGTACCAAAACATGTTCTTAATTCAGGCTTAGTTGAATGGATTTTGGTAGGAGGACTGTCACCACAACAAGCGACATCAACACAAATATCATTAGCAAGGGAACCTATTTAGGTATTTTCCTCTTGATAAATCTTCCTCTGTCCCTAAATCATAAATGAAGAAAAAAACTAGGAGTTTTGAAAATGTGGTAAGAAAGAAAAAATCCAGTAAAAAACCCTCCTTGGATGTTGATTTCATTGGAAAATATCATGGAATTGAAATGAAATGTTATCCAAGAACATGGTGGAAACATTAAACAAGGTTACCAATAATCCTAAGGATTACTCCCACCAGTTATAGAAACATGGCAAAGAATGATATAATGAATGAAGTGAAGAAACAATAATAGTGGAGACAACAAAGACACATAAATGGATTAAGACGTTAGAGACCTAACAAACTTAGAGGAATGTGAAGATATCGAGCTTAGCAAGCTTGATTTTCAATATTTAGTATTAGAATGGGATGAAAAATAGACTAACTCAATATTGAATCAATAAATTCAAATTTTGACAAAAGCCTTGATAAAAAAAGGATAATTTTAGGAATAAAAAATGCAATGTAAGCATCACTCGTCTATCTCTTTAGCAGTTGAAACTAAAACACTAAAATAAAGATAAAAATAGGAGAATAGAATAAAAGGCTGTATAAACAAGAACTAAGAAACTTCTACAAGAGTAGAGAGAAATGCTAGTCAATTTAAGAATAATGGCATTGATGATGAACATGTTCCACCCCACTCGCTCAAACACCCAAAGAATATACTATCATAAATTATCATATGAATGAATGAAAAAACAAATATTTATTAAAAATAAAATTTTGAAAGAAAAGGCAACTATGGCTATTCTATAGGAAACAAAGTGCTCATTTGATATGCTATCTAAAATTGATATTACTTGTTCAATAAACTATAGCTAAATGAAATTAGATGTACATGAGGCATCAAATGGAGAAATCATTTATCCTACATTTTGAAGGACACATTTTTCCTCTTACAAGGTGACGCCCATTAATTATGGTATTCTAGGTGCCTTCTTGAGTTACAATACCATGGGTAAATGCCATGTGTGGATATTACTTTCCATTAGGATCAAGATTTTTCCCTTAGGAAGAAATGGTTTCCATTGTGTCATGTTCCCTTGTGAGAAGCTTTCATTTAACATGAGCCAATGAATATAAGGGTTTTGCGTGGTTAACCCATAATCATGGTGAGCAAAGGTCAAAGGATATAGTATCCTATAATGCTTATGGGCTAACTTTGATATTGATAGTGTCTAGCCTAGAAAATGAACGTAAATGGAAATGATGTTTTGTAGTTGATCCGTAAACATGGGTTTGTAGGTGACCACAAGTGTGATAAATGAAGGTCAAGAGATACTTATACCCCATGACACTTGTGGGCCAACTCTGATAAAAATAGTGTATGGATAGGCCCTATATGGTAAAATCTCCATTGACATGGGTCTATGATGGAAGTTTCCCCTAGAAGGTTATAATTTCAAATGTCTTCATCTTGTTGTGCATGATGTCAAAATTTTTCACCCAACTAGTGCCAGTGATAAAATCCTTTTGTTGGAGGGGGTCAAGAATGATAATCTTCCATTGGAATGGGCTACAAAAAAAAATATTCCATTGAGAAGGTCCAATATCGTAAGTATCTGATTGGAAAAGGATTTGGAAATGGAAAACCTTTGAAATCTTAAATAGGTGAGGGGTTTGGAAACATCAAAAATATTCCAATGGAATTCTTAGTTTTGTGGGTAGATATCTGAAATATTCCACTCATTTTGGATGTGATTTGAAAGTTGACCTGAAATATTCAACATGTATTATCTACAGTATGAAGAAATAAGAGGCTCTTCACTCTAGGATCTCATGCATAGGTAGTGGGCAACACATCATTGGGATAATATATACATGAACCAAAGGCTTGGATAATTTTTTGGAACCCTACCACATGACATCCATACCTTTCATTACCCCTATTATGGAGCACAAACTCACCATGCACTATGGCCATCATTTTTTGTTTTGTGAAACTGTATTTCTATGAAAAATATTTAACTTCTTGAAACATGTGGGTGGTGGCTAAAATCTTCGATCGTATGAGATGAAATATAATGAATCCATTCACACCATTTCCTATGACATTCATGGAGACTACGACATCGCTCATGTTGATGTAATTGTAACCTTAAAAGCTATAAATACTACGATTTGATATTCTTGAGAGGTCAGAGAGAGACCTTGTGCTTAGCATAGCGGTCACCCTTTTGCGAGGTATATTGGCAAGAAAAAGGTCAGTTTGAATGTTGGGGAGAACCATGAGCACTCTAGAGGCTTGACAGGTAGTGAGCCAAGCATAGGCCCTATCCATGGTATCCTCCACATCATTATAATGTTCAACATTGTACTCTGGGGTGTGGGGAATGATGATAAAATAGAAGAAAATCCTAGATTATTTTTGCATCTTCTCCTCCCAAGTATATGCCACATGTTCATCCTTAATTTATGCATGGCTATAATCTCTCAATTCTTGGTGGGTGAGGTAGTATTTCACGGTAGGATCAATAAAGGAAACAACATAATGAGGTTTATTGAGGTCTTTGAGCATGTACCATTGCTTCTTGGGAGAACCATCATTAAGAAATATGTAGGCTTGTAGCTTGGCCACGAGGCCATGGCTCCACTAGACTAGAACCTACACTAGAGTTTTGTTCTTACAAAAAAACGTATGCAATCCATTCCTTCCATTATCGAAGGGCACATAAGGATTAACATCATTTCCAATCTAGAATTCCTCCTCCACATCTCTTGTTTGGGGCATGTCATCATTATGTTACTCCATCTTAGAGCTTCCTACAACCCTTTTAATGATGACCACAACCATAGGGTTTGATCCTTTTCCCCTTACTGATGACTTCTTGAGGGATTCACTGGTCACGATCCCTTTGGACTTTGCTAGTTATTTCACGAAATACATATGGCGAATGATTTGAGGAAATAAAAGGCATAACCCTCGCCAAGGACAGAATTTAATCTTCCATCTAAATAATAACTAGAATGTCATAGCAATGGCTTAGACATACATTTATTATATCAACTTGGCTCTCATACCACATATCTAGATCATAGGGGCTATGATCTAGGAACAATCAATAATGACAGAGAGTAGGAGAGAAAGAATATAAATATGCCATGCAACTATTCTTATAAAAACCTTGAACGAAAAATACACACACTGAATACCTAACAATATATGAAACAAATGCAATTCTTTATTATATGGATAAATCATTTACCCTACAATGTGGAGGAACCATCTGTCATTTTACCAAGTGAGGCTTTTTATTTATAGTATTCTTGTTGGATCCTTGAGTTACAATAGCACAAGTGGATACCGTGGAAGGAGACCATGGGTGGATTCCACTTTCTATTCAAATCATAGATATGAGATGACCAAATGTATATTTGTGGTTTTTTGTAGTAATTGAAGCCTAATTTTAGTTGAGTTGGAAACATCTAATGAAACTCACACCCAAGACAATAGAAGAGGGGACCTTCATCACGTAAGCTCTAAACTAGATGAATTTCCTTTTCAGAATATTTAATTGTCATAGGGCCAATAAGTTTCTTGGAAGCATGGGCTTGAATCATTGACAAATTAGTTTGAAACTAGATTAGACATGAATCCTAAAAATGATCGATTTATTTTTTGAAGCGTTTTAGCTAAATAATCGATATGTTTAGCAGAATTTAGCTAAATAGTGGAAAGAAGCTCCAATGAGAAAATGTACCCCAACATATCACTTCTAGCAGAATTTAAATCACGCCAGATTAGCTGTGATAATGCAATAAAGATGAATTCAAATATATTTTTGAATTGTAGAAGGATTTGATTGAGCAAAATGGAGCATTTTAGTGTAATATCATCCTCAAAGGTAGAACAAGGGAAATTATTTCCAATGCCTTCTTCTTGATCTTCATAAATGGGTCACCCTCAACATTCATTCCACCTTGTGGAGTCATACAAGGGGGCCCATTATCCCACACCTTTTTTTCTAATTGAAGAAGTATTGAGTTGAAGTATTAAGGGTATGGCACCCTAAAAAAAGACTAGGGGTATCAAAATTCATGGGTATGATAGAATTGCATCTAATCAACAATTTGTAGATGAATTCTCCTTGTGTTTGCACCAATTGTAGGAAAATCTCTTGCCTCCAAATAGGTCCTTGAATACTTTATGCTAGCCTTTGGCACAAGTATAAACCATGGTAAGTTGCAAATAGTCCTCTTCAATTCTTTTATTATTATTCAATTACATATGTGGAGAAATCTCGGATATCAATGAATTTCCCTTCAGTCTAAATACTTGGTTGCTCTACATGTTGAGAATTCCTTTTGGTATGCCTCATGGGGATATCTTCATCTTTACTTACTTTTTTTTTACCAATCATTATTATCATTGTAAAATGATTGTATGATAAATTAGCAATATTATAGTTGAGATACCGGTAATATTTTTGCATTTAAAGCATTGAGAATGTATTAGTTGAAGTAAGCATGCAAAAATATATTAGATAAATCTTTTGATTATTGCATAAAAATATCTACATTTTGAATAACCATACATTGTTAATTTTTGAAAACCAACCTGCAAAATTGTTAATCTCAAATGTATAGTTAAATTATTAATATCAAAAAAATATTAACAAGTTTGACTATTTTAAACATTAAATCTATTGTTAATAAATTTTACCATATTTGTAATTGGAAAATTTCTATTTTTAGTTTGATTAATGACTTTTTACTATATATAAAACTAAAGTTTCTAATTTGGATGTTAACGTGAATAAATGTTAACCTACTTTAACAAATTTGAAATTAGTGCCACATCAAAGGACAACGACACTCCGAACTTGAAAACGACCATCAGCCAGGTCAGCAGTGTGGGCACCACAAGAGAAATCATTTAAAACACAAATTTATGAGAGTAAACCATAGTGGAGCGTATCGGAGGGTATCGATGGCAGGTGCATAAAATGGCTATCATGTGAATTGAAAAAGGCATAGCCATTGTGGACACTAGAAATAAGTAAATAAGGATTGAACTTACGATCGAGAGAGCTGGCATAAAAGCTGGCTGGTGCATATCTGCGTGGGAGTTGCTGCTTAACCAGTTGGCATCCAGAGGGAGAATGCAGACCCATACATACCATGGGTGCCATTGAATGTGAGGAGACTACATAGAATCCTCGCCATCCTCGAAATGCCTTGCCGTGGGTGCCACTGAATGTGAAGAGACTACATAGAATCCTCGCCATCCTCTAAACGCTCAAGGCATTTCGAAGGCATCCATGGAAATTTCTGTAAATCGCAGGATGCAGAGGAGGATCGCATGCAGTGGGAGCATGGTGGTTCATTTCGTCCAGGTGATCGAGCATGGGGTGGGAGTTCTGGATTTATGGGTGCAGAGCCTAACCAGGTGGTCCCCATCATAAATTGCGGTATGTCGTCGATACTCTCCAAAACGAAGCGAATTGGTATAGTGCAGGAATCCTCAACCTTTGGACCATTAGAAGGTGCATGCTAGGGAAATTTGACCCTCCAATATTCTAACCCTCATTTGAAGAACCAGCGAGAGAACACGTGATGGAATTTCAAAAAAGGAGGCCGTTATATTCCATTTCTGTAAACACCCTCAATTCATTAATGGTGTATATAACGATTACCTCTATTCATTCTAAATATATATAACGATTACCTCTATTGATGAAAGTACATGTGTTCTTATGTTCTTCAGTTTTGTTTAGCGGTGATACATTTCGCGTGTAGCAAAGCAGAATGTCGGTACAAAACAAGACATAGACTGAGTGTAGCTACAGGGCAGAGCATCTTTGGTAGTGGGTTGATTTAGCATTGTACCTAGGTTCATTTCTCCTTTTTCTTTCTTTTGCGATGCTTTAGCAATGTCCATCATCTTTTTGGTCATAGTTTTTTTGTCGGTTTTGGGTTTTTTTTTTGTTGGGGATTTTTCTTTTGACTGTTTAGATAATGGTAATTTCTGTTTTTAACTGTTTCGAGATGAGACGATATGTTGGCTTGGTTGATGTACTTCCCACATGTTGTGCAGTGGTTAAAAGAGGTATGTGCTTTTTTCTTGGAGTTTTTATTGATTTTTTGGGCGCGTGTTAAAAGGGTTATGCACTATTTCTTTATCGTGGAGTTGCAAGAAGATGAGGACCGAAATCGGGACTACCACTGGAGAAAAGAAAAAAGGAGGACACTGGAAAAGCAACAGAAAAATATGATCGTGTTGTTGGGGAGGAAGGAAATGGAGAAGGGTACATTCCAACGAATTTCCAGATCTGAAAAAATTTCCCTTTCCTGCATCGCATAGTTCAACGTTTTCTAAGCATGGGGTGTTGATAACATTGTCACGTCATCCCATTTAAACCTTCTTTATTGTTGCTTTATTGAGTTTCTTTTGTTTGTTTGAAATATTGCGGAGGAGCTCCATAGGAGACGTTGGACAATGTCGTTAACATTTAATTTTGGAAGATAAATATTGGAGGTATTTTTCATATTTATATGTAGGTATGTTTTATACTTGCCTCTACTTTAGTTGCTAAAAAAATTATGTTGTATTTTGTAAGACAAAGAAAGATTACAATAAATAAATGAAATAAATAGTTAATAAATAGAGTAAAACTGTTTATTGATAATTTTTAATATAATTATTTTTTTTTCTCTCATAATTAATTTATTTGTTTGTTCAATGTAATGTGATTTAATTTAGTTTTAAGTAATATTTATTATTACATATTTAAGTAACATTTTTCTTTGATTTAATTTAGTTTTAAATAATATTTATTATTACATATTTGAGTGATATTTTTTTTCTAGGAGAAACAATATTTTGAATATATTCTATTGTATTGTTTTCAATATAAAATATATGTATTTTGGGCTTTTAAAATTTAAAGGGAGAAAGGTAGAGAGAGAGTGGAGGTATAGGAAAAGAGATGGAGGGAGGGAATGACGAATAGAGGTAGAGAGAAAGTGAGAGGAAATGGTGAAGTAGAGAGCGGCGGAAGGAGAGAGTGGGAGAGAGGGGGAGCGTGAGGGAGTGGTAAAGAAGAAAGTGGAGCAGGGAGGGAAGAGAGAGGGATAGAGGGAGGAAGAGTGGGAGTGGTAGTGAGGGCAGGAGAGGGAGGTAGGGAGGGAGGGAGAGGAGTGGAGGACGAGGGAGAGAGGGGGAGGGGAGAAGGAGGAGATGGGAGAGGGAGGGAGAGATAGGGGAGAGAGGGAGAGACAAGGAGAGACAGGGGAGAGAGGGAGAGAGAGGGAGAGGAAGGGAGAGATGGGGGAGCGAGAGAGAAAGGGGGGACAAGGGAGAGAGGGGAGATATGGGAGGAGAGAGAGGGGGCGGAGAGAGAGAGAGAGAGAGAGAGAG
>APFE031496960.1:0-34715 GCA_000404065.3 Pinus taeda
AGAAAATCTATTGATGTTAAAGGTTAGTGTGGCCTAGGGCGGGTGTGATTCCTAGGTGATTTTGATAGCTTAGATGCCCTTATATTGTGGCTACTAAAGCCATAGGTTATGCATGTGAGTTGTCTCAGAACTCACATTACCTAATGGTTAAGTGTATATGTTTCCTCCTAAGATGTATCTATTTTAAGATCAGAGGAAAGTAGAGTATGAATGCCTTTGTAGACTTTAACAGTCAATTACCTGCTTGGAGGTGGGTCTCTTGTCCTGTAAACTATAACATACCCCTTCGTTTACACCTCAATTTTATTTTATTTTCCTTTTATTACACAATTACCATTGATATATCATATGTGTATATTTTTACCAAATTCTCAAGCAATTCTTTTATGAAGATATAAGGATCTTTAATTATGATTTCCTTAAGTCATTTATGATATCCTATTATTAGAATGGACTCCCTAGTATTATGAATTTAATTATTTAAGATCCTTATTACTATACCTTTGATACTTACAACCCACATCTTATGAGTTAAATCCATCAACTTATTAGAATATTAATCACGACAACAAAGGCAAGGTTGCTAAGATAGTGACATGAAGATGTTGAGATGCACGTCCAAGGCAAAGGAAAAGATGTTGCAGAGATTTTTTTGTGATGCATTAATGAAAAATGTTGTTTTTGATAATGAGAAATGAATGCTAAATTATATAGTCATATTTTATTCCTAAAATGTTACATGATGTTGGCATTATGTTTAGTAAAATATCATTACATGTGGATGAAAATAATATTGGGTGGACACTTTATTTTTGTGTTCTAATGTTCAAATAATGAAGAGTTTATAAACAAATGAGTGGAAGGCAAAGGGTCAAGCCTATTCACTTCATATTCTTATGTTGGATACAAACAACCAACAAATTATATCTATAAAATATGTGATTTTCGAATGAAGGAGAAGTTAGAGAGTTGGAGAATGTGTGAGAGCTGATTGAGGTGTTATGCCTTAGTTGCATGCCACATATGAAGCTTATGTAAAGAAAATTTGAAGGTAAGAAGAGGAAAAAATGAAGATAGATAAAATGAAAAATTTATGACTAGTTAAACAAACACATTGTTTTTTCTTATTCGCATCATGGGATTGTAGTCTCCTTTCAAGTAGTGGTTTGATAAAAATCAGGTTGGAACTTGTTGAGGTAGGATCCTCCTATGGGTTATGGCCTACATAAAAAATATGGTAGTTGGAGTTTCCTTATATTTTGTAGCCTGCAAAAAAATTAAGGTAGGTTTGTAGGTTTTAACCTTGTTGAGAAATTATCTGCATACGAATTCTAGAAAACAAAAAAAAAACAATGGCGAGAGAATAACACATAAAATAGATATACACAAATATTTTCCACTAGATCACAAAACGAGGACTGCTAGATTGATTTTTCATTTTATTCCTTTCAATATTACAATACCTATATATATACATCTTGAAGCATCCATAAAACCCAATCCATTAACATTATAACATAATTGTAGTTCCCTTGACTAAATATACAAAATACTATGGGTAGAAAATCATCATGGCTAAAACCATGTGAAAAATCCATGCACAAAACCGTAGGTAGGTTCAGCCACTTGATATAGGGTCCAAAACAAATTTCCTGGAGCGCTACCCTAGACCCTGTGTAGGGGGTTTTTCGCCCCCTACAAACACAAGGTTTTTTTTCCACTTCCCATGTGATCCCCTACTATGCTTGGTGCAACAAAGGGGGCACTATCCACTCGCTCGCTTCGCGCCTAGGGCTAGTCATGGAAAGAATACAACACACACCCAACAAGGTTGGAGCCTACAAATGATCAGATGTAATAATGGAGTAGGAGATTTCATTTGCATCACAACAATAAAAAAAATTGCGGTTTCCCGATTTATGTGTTCCCACTTTTATCTCATGTCAATATGTCTTGTTATTATTTGTTGATGTCATGTCTCGGTTTGCTTATTACTTTTTGCTCACATATTCAATCTGATGGTCATTGTTTGTTAGGTTACTCATTTAATGCCTCATTTAAGGGGATTAAAGAAAATAATTTTAATGTCCATGAATGGAGAAAACTGATTCTCCCCCGCTCAATAGAGTTAAGTTTTCATCAATTGGTATCAAAGTTAGTTCCTTCTATGTAATCCTAACAGCTTGAAGATAGGTTTGGTCATGTCATAGGCTATCAAAGTGTAGCTGTGTTGAGTGAAACAAACATTCATTAATGGAGAGATAAGGTTAAAACATAATTGATAGCTTATGGACCTGGTGTATGGAAGCTTATATGTGATTTTTACTCCAAAGACTCTCCCTATATGCAAGAACAACAACGGAATGTTAAGGAAAAATGTGTATCTATAACAATATTCATAATAAATATCTTGATAAAATAATAGACTTAAATTACAGAAAAGAAATCTGGGATAGATTGTAGCTCTTGCATGAAGGAGACACTAGTAGCTGTGATGGAAGGAGGAAGAAGAAAAATTACTGCTAAAATGAAATGGTTCAGTCAAATGAGGTCTCTGCTAGTGTGAATGGACCTTATTTCCGTGAAGAAAAGACAAAAGTAAAACAAGATAGGATTCACATAGCCTAGACTAAAATAGGAAGATTGAAGAATGAAAATAAAGAATTGAAGAAATTGGTGTAAATATATGATGAGAGAGAACATGGGCATAAGGAAGAAATTGTTGGTCTGAAGGCACATCTTGAAGAAGCAAGGAGATTAGGATAGGTTATGAAAAGTCAATTGAAGGAGAAAGAGTTACATGGTAATAGGTTAGAAGTTAAAGCTGTCTTAGCAAAAAATGGAGTAGATGAAAAGAGAATATTACTTAAAGAGTTAAAAGATGAGAAGGTTTCCAAGAAGAACTAAGAAGAGAAGAACAATAAGTGAAAGGAAGTCATAAATTAACATAGAACAACTTCAAAGTTAAATCTAAAATAAGCCAGTAGCATCATGATTAAAAACAAAGGGAAACATAAAAATAAAAATTAAAAGACTAAGTAAAAGAAAATCATTTTTGCAAAAATGTCATTTCCTCCTAAGGATAAGTTGAGCAAATTCGGAGGATATCATGAGACATTATTTTCTCCTAGGAAAGATATCAAATATTTTTATTTCCATGGACATAGACATGTAGCAGCAGATTATAAGAAAAAGAAAGTCAAGACCTATCAACAATAGATGCAACAAACAAGAAGGCTCCCTCAATTGTGCAAACATAGAATCTAATCATACACTAGGTACAACAATAATTTCTATGGATATTTCTATTTGTGAAATGAATTTGGACATAAATTTTTTGGATGAATTATTTTTCACGGAAGAGCACAATAAGACACACGATTTCTGCCATCTATTTGTCAAATAAGGTATTATTTATGTAGCAACCTTAGACGAAAAGACAAAGACTGCAAACTTCCAAACACATGAAAAAACTCTATACAAATGATGAAAGCCAATCAAATCAAACCAAACTCTAAATTTAAAAGAAATATAGACAATAGAAGGAAGGCTATTAAAGTACAAAATAGAAAAAAAAATTAGCAGCATGAAAATTCAATGACAAAATGAAGCCAACATTACCTCAAGGGAGGTACTCAAGAGAGAAAAATAAAAATTAAGCCAGTGTTACAAGAGACACAACATTTCAGGGGTAGAGCAACCCCAAGATTGTTTTGAAAGAAATAAAAGATATAATACGGCTAATACTACTCATGAAATATGACAAAGGAATCTTGTTGTATTGGATGTGTCAATCCTAATTTCATATATTTCAACTATGCCAGATAACACATACATCTTAAGGCATCTAATAAGGGTGTAGAGGATATTATCCATGGTCATATTGAAATCCAAAAGAGGAGCAACATTTCAGACAACATTATATCTGCATGGTAACACTTGAATAAGAGTATATCTGCTACTGGTACTATTGACATGGATCTCATTACAACGAGAGCTTATTTAGAAGTCAGTAAGAATAATTTTAAAAAGAAAAAAAAATAAAGGTTGCAAGCTGGAGGACCATCTATTTGAATATCAAGGCTTTTAGTAGGGATCTAATGATTTCTAGCTTTGCAATATTCACAATGTTTCTGAAGAGAATATAAAAAATTCTCAAAATGTGAAAATGTTATATTCCCTTTAACTTAGAAAAGTGTTAAGAATAGGGAAATATTGACAACGTTTGCATATGGTTGCGAATATTATGAAGGTACCTATCACGACCTTTTTAACACATTATATAAAAACAGTAAAAATTAAATTTTTTTATGGTAATGGTGGTCAACTCATGAACCCACCCCTCTAACTGTTAAGGAACATAACCTAGTTATGAACTAAGATTAAGTGTTGCATACATATATCTAACCTTTAATATTGGCCTACCCCACCGAGTTGGTGTTAACACCTGCGCATATACCATGGACGTTGGCAACCTTGGTGTTATGTTAACCTTAATTGTTTGACCCAACACGCATAATTCAATTACGCCAGATGGTGAATGGAGATCATCCCAGCTCATCCCCTCCGTAGCCAAGTGGCAAGTGATCACGTGAACCCATGTGGTTGACCCACTGTGGTTTCCGCGCCAGGTTTTCCCGCTTTGATGGACGATGGAGCTCTTTCGAACCCATCTTGTGGCTCAGATCCGCTCGAGGGTTCAACAGCCAATACATAATGTGCCGGGTTCTTCGGATCAGCTCATTTGTTCACCACGCCTCAGCCAAGCGCTCCCTCCGCTTGTCAAACCCTTCTGCATCACCTGCCGTTCTGGTATTAATCTATGGCATTCCGCACCTGGTATTTCTTTACAGTCTTACATTACAACCCTTGAAGTTGTTTGGTTTTCGACTGTTCTGGTTTACATAGTGTGATTTCTCAATGTGCAGGTGGGTCGGCTGGTTGCAGTCTCCTTCTGCCGCAGGGGTTTTGTCACCTTCACTCCACAGGTATGCTCATTTCCTTCTTGTGGTTCCTGCGTTGGAAATCGAAGTGTATTTGAGAAATGGAATGCTTGTTCTCTGGTCTGAGGCGTGGCTCGTGACCCTTTTCCTTCATGTCTCAGGTCGGCTTAATGTTTCCAAAACCCTGGTTACTT
Source organism: Pinus taeda (assembly GCA_000404065.3). NCBI lineage: Eukaryota > Viridiplantae > Streptophyta > Pinopsida > Pinales > Pinaceae > Pinus > Pinus taeda. Next base: position 5,138 of record APFE031496960.1, read on the forward strand.
TTGCAGACGGCCTCCTTTTGCCGGGACCTGTACTGCGTTGACAGTCAGGGTTTAGCTAGGGTTTAGTCATGGCTTTCATGCCGTCCATACGATGTATATTTGGTATTGACTTTGGTCTACGGACATAATATGAATGCATTGAAGTTTGTATATTCTCTGTTAAGCTTCCTCTGAGCTATCTACAGTTTCATATAGCTGCAATGATTCGGTACAGTTGTTTATCTCGTTTTGGTTATAAGAGTTCTTTAATCCTCTACAGGACCCTTAAGACTCTATTATCAGTTTACCTTTGATTTAAATGAAAATGTTGCTCTACGTTCATGGAATTTGTCATATATTTAATGGCCGGTTCTGGCTTGGAACTACCGGTGTTTGCTATGAAACGATTTACTGTTCCAATGATATTACTGTTATGTCGTTTTCCTTTGCTTACTGTACATTACTACCCATGAGGGTTTATGAGTCGGACATAGTTTTCCATTTACAGCAAATATGATATTTTACAGGTTTGGTTTAGTCTTTACATGCATTCGAATCGTCTGTACCCTTATACATTTCTTATGGTTTAATGCGGCCTTAAGGGTATGTCTTGCATTCGGTAAATGAATGTATAGGCAACCCTTCTTCCACGTATACTGTCAAGCATAACCGGGATTCGCCGGAGTCTGATATACATATATACATTCATTTAGTTCATGGTTCTGTTAATGTACTCTATTCTTTTGGTAACTCGAGGATAGCTTTCTGAAAGTTTAACCTGTGTATTTACATGTTGGCTACTTACTTCGGGTTTGTATACCTATGAGGTAAACCTATGATGGCATCCTGTTAATGTGTGCTGGCTTACGTCGTGTTCATTTCTTTACCAATCTCTCGTTTACAGCATCGTTTTCATGATATTTACTTGGTTCACATAGTATTAGTTTCTGGTAATATTTCTTAAGTTCGCACAGCATTATTATTTAACAACCTTGCTTGGGTTACATAGTATTGTGTATACGCATAATGCTTGGTCCACACAACACTTATGCCGTGTCTCTTTGTTTACACAGTGTTACAGCTATGCCATACCTCTGTGATTTATACAGTGGTTTAGATATGCTATATTTCTATGTCTATTCAGCATTTTGGTTTATATATAAGTGTGGGTTTTTGTGCTGGTTCACGACTATGCTTTCATTAGGATGAGGTGTTTGTCTAACATTTCCAAAATGCCTAGCTTGGCTCCATTCCGTAGCCAAGACTCTGACTATTCTATTTCCTTCCTAATAATTAATAAACTACTGCGGTCTCTCCTACCGCCAAACTGTCCCTTAGGGTCTGGTTTTACCATGGAAATTTATATCCAACAACCAGATTTTATTGCAGATCAAAAATGACACTGATACAACATTAATATTTTATAACGAATACCATTAATCAATGGAAAGAACACAGATTTCATCTGTTCACCTTCAATTTCTACTCTTCATTCTATAACTCGGTTAGAAAGTGCATACCTGGGTGGCCTGCTACCGATATTCCTACTTCCAGAAGTCACCTACAACTGGTTTGCTCTTATCCTCCCAACCTTGAGATCCACTTGCGTTGGATTCTCCCCCCGAGCCGTCTTGCAGGCATGCAGCCCTCAACAAGACTCATGCACTACCGTGCTAGGTTATCTGGTCACTACTAGACTTAACCTCTTTTCTCACTCTGCTTTTTCTCTTCGGAATTCTTCTCTCTGTCTGTTCATCAACAACCCAGAGGTTTTCCTCCCAGGACTTTTCCTTGGGTGAGAAGCAGTTACTTCAGTTTCATAACTGATTTTATTTTCTTTTAATAGAAAATCCTCCTCCAGGAGGTGGCCAGCATTTCATGAATATACACATGTAAACATAATCTGATATATTCATTTCATAATTAAATAATGTCATTTAGTGATAACAAGTCACCACTCATACAATTTTTACCTCAGTAAATGTTCCAGAATTACAAGTTACCGGGGTCATTACAGTACCTACATAATACATTTCTATAAAAAGTACATTCAGTATGAAACAACTACATGAACAACATTGGTGCACAACAAAACAATGTACCAATACAAATGCACCCATCAAGAATCTAGAAATCATATTGGAGTATTACACAAAAAAATTTGGTGTAAAAGGAATTCAAACATGGTCAAAAGATGTAGATTTGAAAGTAAATTTAGGGATGTCGCACAGGAAGTGTTGATGGCATTTAGCAACAACATGAATAATTTGTAGCATACTGAGTAGCTATAGTGGCATTAACAAGAATTTCAATAAATGAATTGAGAGAGACTTCGATGGAACTCTCAATGCTATTTCCAAAATCTAAAATGAAAAATGGGTAAAGAAATGATAGAATACATGGATATGAGGTGGAAATAAAACATGAGAATAATATACATTAACATAGAAAATTGAATGATTTATAATTCATCAATACAGTAGAAAGATATGTTATGTATAGAACAGACAAAGGACTAGATGAGATGGGTGTTACATTTGCCTCACGGGACAATAAATGTTGTTACAACTTAAACATCAGAAGTCAACCAAATTAGTTATCAAAACTGCATTATGAGATGAATGAGCACTAGAAGGTGCAAGATGTTGCATGACAATTTCTAGAGATGTGTGCTAAGTATTCTATAATTAAATCATTGTATGCTAGAAGAAGATTACTGCAACAAGATTCATGAAATGATAATTTGGTTAATATATTGATCATATGGGTCAGTCTTTATATGTTGTGATAGGAATTAATATATTGTAGCCTTGATATTACATGGTGTTCTATCTATTGAATGTTGTGAATAAATTCCATGAATTGAATGAATTTGATTTACGATGGTGAAATCACTATAAATCAAAAGCTTGATATTTCGACCACCATGTTCTAGATGTGGATATTGGGGGGACACCATGGAGAGTGGGCATATATCTTTACATTATATTACATATCATTTTTTTATGAAGCATGCCTGGTCTTAGATTTCACAGATCATTTGTGGAAAGAACATTCTTTGATTATCTTAGTCAATGGATGCATTTAAACTCTTGTAAAGGAGAATTTGACCAGCCATTATTATATGAGCTAGGATGGAGTAAATTGTTGATTGTACATTGCATTAGCAAAATATGGAGTATATGATGTGGCATTACATGTCAAATGGATATAGTCTTGGAACAATGATCCTTCCACCAATCATGTGGGTCTACAAAATCCAATGTCAATTCAGTGGAGAACACCATCACACAAGTTTATATTAGTAGTATTTTCTAAATAATTGTATTATTTCTAGATAATTTAATGTGTACAATATAGTATTGATATGAAAGAAGTGTTATATATTGCACGTTTGGTCATTCGTGTGTTAGTCGCAGCAGTGTGGTGAACCTGACGTGAAACAAACACTGCTTCTAATTCAATGTTGTCAATACATTATAATGTTTCGGCTCTAGAAAATATGGTGCTGCATAGGGTAGTGTTATGGAGTTGCATTGTGGAATTGAGTTAGGTGGCATATAGCATTGCATTGTTGCATTATGTTCAATAAAAATTTTCATGCTTCATATGGACCACTATGTAATGGTGCATAACAAGAATGTTGTATAATGTTGGATAAAGGTAACCATGTGTATGATTTAGGGGATTTTTCCTTAACAAAAAAAATCATCTAATGGATAGGTAGATGGAAGAATGCATAATTTGGAAAACTAAACGAATAATTTAATACCACATTTTGTTGGAATATATATGAAAATGAAGGCCTTGAAATTATTCTTGTATCATCAACATTAATGTCCAAGAAAGCTGAAGCACTGGACATGTCATATGTCCATAAGGGATAATTTCCCCTACACTTAGAACTATAGAGAACCAAAGCTGTTTTTGCAGTCGATACTTCTTCTCATACAAAGGGCATATAATACTCTTGAACATATGTATAGTCCAACCTACCAGATGGAGTTGATATTAGTTTAGGCTTGAATGATTTCTAAAAAAAATTGTAGTTGAAATTACCAACTTTAATGATAAGGAGATTGAATTTGATATGATTGGAATTGATGCATCCCTTGCAAATGCCTTATGACGCATTATATTGCAAACATGAGAATGTTGGTTTCTCTATCTTGGAAAATCTCATAATTCAATGGAGGACACACATAAGGAGGATTTGGATGTTGTCATGGTCATGGAACAAAATACAGTTGTCAGGTCTTATAAATTTTCATATTAAAGTATTGGCAGGCATTGATAGCTTCATATGTTGGAAGGAAGGTCATTAATGTGGGGCAGATAATCGGATTTGGTGTTATATATCGACAAATGTTCGACAGCTTACAGAATCAGATCACTCCCACTTGCTCCAGAGAGATGGAATGGAATATTATTGAATTTTTAGCTTTGCAAGCTCTAATTATGTTAAAATAATAATTATAATTATTCTTCTTTCGTGTTGCATATTGACCATTATAGGTATAATTAGTTTTTGTTCGAATCCAGTGACATCTTCAATATCTCGACGCTTTGTATAACTTGTTTGTGTGTTGATTCTCTCCAGACACAAATGAATTCACTATGGATGTGAACTTGTCCATCTTATTAATGAGGAGTATATTTGTAATGTTTGACTGCATCGCTAAGTGTAGTGTTGATATATTTTTTTGTTGTATTGAGTTGTGTGGCCTAATAAAGTATGTTCACCTATTGGTATTGAAAATCAACCAACATAGTCATGTCAAATATTATAATGAAGATATTTTAACATAGTCGATGGGACCAAATACCTAAGGGAAGTCACATAAGGAACCATTTCATTAAGAGCAATGTTATTTATCGTTTGAGTCTACAATCCATGCTTCGTGAGCATAGTTACATTTGATAGTAACATTGAAATTGATAGATTTGGATTGGCTATCCAATACTCATTATCAATCGTCATCAAATGAAATACTTAGTTTAGTTGTTGCTCTTGCTCAAAGAATGTTCGATGGAGTCTCATTCTCGAGTGTCCACACTTAATTCAGGATCCAATACACATGGATGAATAAGCCCCAATTTCAGACTTAAATCTCAATTCGCAACAACATTGTCCTTTAAGGTATTTACAGATCTTGTTTACAACTACTCATCAACAAAGCATATAATTTTTTTTTTGAAAAGGTGTGGCTTGACTTAATTCCACTCAAGAGCTGGAGGTTACAAGGAGGATGATTCAGGAAATAGAGATAAGTTTGTTCAAGTTTCCAATAAAATAAAACAAGGCCCAAATTCATAAGCAATATAAGGTTTTGAGTGATGCTAGGAATGACACGTAGCAAGCCCGATTTACAATAAAAGAGGTGATTGTGGGTCACATTAAAAGTCTGTCACTAACTCGGTATCCAAATCTTGGGCTTGAATATTTCATTTGGAATCTATCTTATATAGAGAATCAGTACTAGTGTGTTTTCTTAAGCACTTCAGAACTTTTCAAATGGAGGGCTATGCTAATTTTTATGTGTAAGAACTTTGAAAAAATGGGCTTCTAGCATAGTTAGAATTTGGAAGAATTGTTGATAGTGACTTATAATATCATGGATTTGGTAGTGGATTTCAAGATGAATTTGATTTTTATTTAAACACCTCAATACTAAAGGATTGTTGATGTGCATGAAAGAAATAAATCTAAAACAAATACATCTTGTTGAAATTATGGCTAATTTGTTTTCCTTGAAGGAAACCTACATGTAGTAGGATGCATATGACTTGTCCTTGATGGCAACCTACTTGATAAAATATGTCAACATAATAGTAGTAGGATGAGTACAAATGCGACAGAGACTTTAGACAAAGGCATAGTAGTCCAGAGACAAAATAATGATGAAGGTGATGTTTTGAGAAGTACATGCACGTTCTATGATGAAAAGATGTGTACATATGAGGATATGGAGAAGAAAAGGTGTGTGTAATTTCTGCACCATGGTATCGTAAATACCAGGGATATTTACCATGGTATTTCCCCATATTAATGAGCGAAGCAACAAATATTTGGTCTTGTCCAATAATACCATCGAGATTACTAAGGATTTGAACTGGGTTATTAGATAAGGCCTAAGCTATATAAGGAGATGAAGATCAAAGTGTTTTCTATTCATGTGATGGGTTATTAATGAGTGTTTGATTTGAAATAAGTGTGCACCTTGGAATATCATGATGGATGAGATCCAATATATATGAAATGAATATGTGTTAAATAATTTTCTTATGGGTTTATTTGATCTATGATGATAATGTTTTGATGTGTGATTATTATATGTATGTTAATATGTGGGTATGTCTGAAGTTATGTTGTGCAATGAAGGTTTGTGTTAATAATACACATCTGTATGCAAATTTGTTTCAAGAAAGGTGCATACATACGAGGATTTTCTTTTGGGTAGTCACATGTTGATTCTATGGTTTGGACATATTTGTACGCATGTATACTTCCTGAAAGGCGCGTAACGACAATGATTTGTAAGTAGCACTTACATATGCTATGGTTTTGTTGAATATGATGTTTGATCAGTCTGTTTAGTCTTGTTGTGTTTGTTGCTCTTTGTCAATGAAGTATTTAATAGTGATGGTTGAGGTTGAATTAGTTGTGGAATGATTTGTTGAATAGTAATAATGTTGCTATCTATATGTGGTTTGGAGATCCGTGATTGATTATGTAAGTGGTTTAGTGGGTATTTCGATATGATAATCATTCATATTTTCGATTCAGTGTTTTTAGATTTGTAAGCATGAATTCTTCATGGAAAGAACGTATATACGTGAATATTCTTGAGAACAATAGTGTATATATTGTGATATATGGTTGATTAGGGTTTTAGTGATAGAATCTAGTTTCTGTGATGAACAATATGTGGATTGGTATTTTGGTGAATGGATTTACAGTGATCTAACTTCTTTGATTATTTGAAATTGATTTGGGTCTCAGTTACTATAGTGATTAAGGGATTTGATATGATGACTAGTTTCAAGTAGTAAAAAGGGTCTTTTTCACCTCTATTTACCCTACATTTGTTAATCTAGGAATGATTGGTTATCTCAAAAAGTGTACTCAGTTTGAGGTGGTCATTTGTAAAGGTAGTGCTAGTAGTATAGCACTCTAAATACAAGAGTAAACAGATTCTTGGAATAAAATTTACTTGCGAAAAGAAACCTAAGACTCAAATCATGCGTTCCGAAAGCTACAACAATTTATTAGTCAGGGGTACAATAATGGTAACTCTTCACTTTGTAAATTGATGCAATCAAAAAATAGTCAAAGAAAGGATCATCAATCTACGAACTAGACAACATATGTCGATGTTCACTACAGTCTCAGATTTTCTGAACACCAAAGCGATGATAATAACTTCAAATGACAAGAAATGGAACAACAACTATCTTTATAAATAGGATTGAATAGAAAAACCTTAACCTACAGAATTGAATGCAACAAAAATTATATCCTACAGGAATTAAGTAATAGCCTTTGAATTGAACGACAAATAGAAATGGAACAACGGACTAACAAAAGTAAAATATAGAACATCAACTTAGATCAAATATGAATCTACAACAAACCAGATTAAACACGCGACACAGTTAAAATTAAAAGGAACAGTAATCTCAGCTTCGATACAATAAGTATGAATCATAGCTATAAAGTAACAGCAATTGCAATCATAACAGAATAGCAATCCCAAATGACAGCAACCACAATTTAAGAATAAGCCATACAGTAGTACCGATTTAGGAATATACATCACTGATAATCTGTAATGGAATGGAAATCTGTAAGGAACAACAATGTTATATCAATTGTCAAAAGGAGCAGTCAATGTGATATAAAATTAAAATGAATAGCATAGCATTCCTGTTGCAGGTAATAATATTATTTAGTCAAGTATATATAACAGAGTCGATATGTAAAACAAAAAATCACGTCAGATTACTGAACAAAGCAAATGGAGAAATAATGGTACAGGAGCAAGTGATCCACCAGGGCTGGGCCCTTAGCCTCCAGGGACTCACTGCTTAAGGTTACTCCAGAATCAATGATAGAACGACAACAAGATTTATATATTAAACATCAAACAGAGTTACAGTGAATCGCTCTTCAAAGAGAGTCAATGATCAAAGTTCAAGTACCAAGAAGAATTTCACAAAAGTAACAATTGTTCTCCCCCATGCTAACAATGCTACCCCTTCTTATAATAGTCGAGGAGAGATATCAACCATACAGAAGATTGTTAATATAGCGATCCCTCAGGATCAAAGGATCCTGAGGGATTCGCCAAACTGTTAGTTCTCAGATATCCTCTTGTTCTTTTGCGCCGATTGGATATCTCCTTTCGCTTTTTTTGGCTGTTATGCTCCAATTTGGATCGCCTTGTTTGAACATGGTTCCCTGTCAAAGGGACAACAATTAACTTGGTCTTGTTCTTTCCTTTGGGATGGGAGTCTTTTGTTTTCTCCTCTTTCTACATGGAAAAACGGTAATTATTAGTTATTTCACGTCACATATAAATCTTTTGGATTTTATCATAATCTCTTGTCATATACCTAGCTCATGATGTAAAAAGGTTATGAGTTTTGAAGAAAAGATAACAAAGTAAATGAAAATAACATACCTTCTCCAATGCTTAATAGACCCCCCTTCTTACCCTTTTTCACGACCTCATGAAAACATTATAGTTGACATGCAAGGCGGTGAGGGAGTAGGCTGGAGACGGGATCTCATGAGGAGGTCTACAGCCATGATGCCTAGCTAGGTGCTCAAAAGGATGTCTTGTCTGGCCCTCAGGCATTTCATATAAAGCTTGGTATCCTTGTGCAGGATGCTAAATGACTAGACTTTGGAACCTACAACCTAACCAAGCTGGCCCTTCCCTCAAAATAAGATCACCATAGAGGCCCAAGCTATCAACAGCTAACTTAAAGTTCTCATAATTAAATGGTTCCCTATGTTGGATATTCCGATTAGAAGTCTAATATCGAAATTAAGTAGCTGCAATGGCAAGGTCTTTCATGGTAAAGAAATATTCTATCCCTTGTCGATTGATTTTTGTATGAATAGGTCCCAATGCTTCAATCATGCCCGGAGTCCTCATTAGGTTCCTATGTTTATTCCATAATTGCAATGGATCTCTAGGCTCAGCTCTTACCCATAAGTCTAATCCATTTTCTTGTCTTTGGAAGCCATTATATGCTTTAAGCCATTTTATTTGATTAACTCCAAATGAAATAAATGCCACAGTTGGACATCCCCAACGAAAGGGTTGGGATTCTACTCTATTTCTTGATCTAACACAAGGTTGTGCAAATAGAATTCACATGATAATCTCTGAACCTTCACCACATAGTGCTTACAACAATTTATGAAGTCATCAATAGTGTTTATTTTAATAGGGGCTCCTGCTTTGACAGCTTTAATTTTCAATTGCAAATATCTTTCCATTAAAAACGAAGCATAAATCCGGGTAGGTGCTCTACATGCTAGGACATCAGTGTACAAAGAGCATAAGGTATCCATTTGTTTGATGACTACATCTAGCCTATGAGTTACATTTTTTACTCTTTCTTCTTCGTTTTGCCATCCTTCAAAAGCCTGGCTTTTGGATAAATTAACATCCCTTAGCTGCTGTTGTAATTCTTCATACTTTTCCCGAGAGACTGTTTATTCTATAAGTTTTTCTATCACTTGCTAGGCTTGCATCAAACACTCTCGCAGGGTTACTGTCCTTGGGTCACTATCCCAGATAGTAGTTGTAAGCGGGAGGTTTACTTGAATCTTCTTATTGCATCGTTTTGTAGTTATGGTTCGAATTTCCTCAGAGGACTGTGCCTCTCTCTGAATTTCATTGTCATAAGTCGTTATGTTATCTGTTTGTATTTCAACATGGGTAACAATCGAATGCTATTCCTTTTGATTTTGAATGGTACGCTGGACCTAATTCTTCTTAACCTTTTTCCTAATGGGTATAGCCAAAGTGGTTGCGTGCTTTACCACCGGGGTTCTTTTTGCTTTCTTCCCCATCTTCAAAATCCTAATTTGTTGTCGAAGTCGCGTTATTACATTAAGCAGTCTTTGGTACTCCTTTCATAATATTTTGAATTCTTCTGTTTTATTGGAAGGAATAGTTGTTTTCTTATTCGGGCCTAGACTTTCTCCTTGACCAATTTCTTGATTTTCTTCTTGGGGTGCTTCCTCATTATTCTACTGATCGGGTTGTTTGGGGGTAGAAACCCTAGCTTTTTCTGCAATCTCTTGGGTAACTTCTTCTTGCCCCCCTTCTTCTTCATAAAATTCTTCCAGTGTATTCTAACTTGGAACAAATTGTTCCTCTTCTTCATCCTCATCATTTTTCTCTCCAGATGCACTTTCATCATGGGCAGAGTGATTCTCTTCTTCTTCTTCCTCATCACACAACTCTTCAAATGCACTCTTATCATGAACAGAATGCTCTTGTGGTTCTTCTTTAGTGCGAAGGTTTAGTGGGCTGAGAGGTTGAGTATATTCGTCCATATTGGCTAGAAGCCGAGCCAATTCATCCTCTCACAACAGATTTTGCAACGGGCTTTCCTCACGTCGCTCTATTTCTACTTTTGCCTGACCAGATTCCTCAGTCTCTCCCTCTATTTCTCCCTCTTCATACAATTCTCTTTCGTTCTCTCCTCCTTCCAATTGCAGGGATTGCTCATCCCCTGAATCATCTATCTCCACCAGTTGACTGGTGTTCCCTTGGGGATTTTCCAGCCTCCCTTTGATCCATGCCAATCTAATGGATTTCCTTCATTTCAATGGTCTATTCGATGTACTTGGATTATGCTGTCGTTTGGGGGCTGGCAAGGCTAGTCCCCTATCTATTGTAAAAATTAGTTCTTCCCAACTGCTCTGTTGCTAAGCAAGACTATAGCTAATTACCAGTCGTATCAATCTATGATGACTTACTACTGATTCTACGTGGTGAGATTTCTTCATGCTTCGAGCAACATCATGTAATAAACAATTTAAAAATGCAGGCAAATTCACAGTGCATTTCTTTTTTAATACGGCTAAAAGCTGAAGGTGGCGTGGTCTTACCATGTCTTTTCTGCATTCACAGGTGATGTAATTTTGGATGATTCTTTCCAATTCTACCCACCGTTTTCCCATGGCTGCTAGTAGAACTCCCTTTCCACTTCGAGTTAGGTTCCGAACCTCATCTTGGAAGATTTTTATGGCATCTTGCAGTGTTACCTTCTTTAGAGTCCACACAGATCCATTGGTTGGGAGTCCCGAAACCTCTGCAATTATGTCATCGGTGACTACTATCTGTCTCCCTCTTACCATGGAGTGATATTCTTGTAGGTTCTGCAAAAATTCAATTTCCACGATCTCGTTGGATTGTTGCAGACGATTGAGATAGACTATCCATCCTACCCTTGTTAGCATTTCTTGTGTAGCATTAGAGCCTATCAACACTTGTGGTTCTCTACAAATTGATCTTCCTCCCATGCTTAGCACACTATAAGAACATAGAGTCGGCAATGGAATAACAAGTTATTCAAGCTGTTAGCAACCATAGAGAAAATGATGGAACAATAAGCTTGATCAAATTTCAAATTACTGCTAATTGCTGCAGAGCATAACACGAAAATGGCTCTGAAACAGCAAGCCATGCAAGTTGGAAAACAATATACCATTAAGCCTTGCTATTCCCGAGTAAAAATTCTTTGAATGATAAAATTACACATATGCCAGTGAATTATGAGGTCACCTGCTGCCCCCCGCAATGTGATAGGCCATCCTCAGCCGTCAAATGAGGGAGCGACGTGTTGGACTGACATGGTACAGAGTCAGAAAGCAACAATGTATACCGAGATGACATGTTTACAAGAACGAGCAGATTGCCAAAATCGAAGTATATAATAGAATCACTTAATAAATAAGAGAATACCGTGATATGATGCAAGATTTGGAGGATAAGACAACTGGTGTGCATAAAAAGTTCGATGTAGCCATTATCAACTTTTTCCGTCATTATTGATTGTAATAGATTTCATGTATTAAAGGTTCGGAGGAATTATGTTCACAATCTTATTTGACCCATTACAAAGGTAGAAGAAGGGATTCACGACTACTATTGGTGTATAAACAATGTGACTTCAATACCATCAACAGAGCTCTGTTGCCCACAGGTGTCCATAACCTTGACAAAGTTGTTTATTTCACCCATGGAACCATGATCCTTTGTGTATGCTTAGGAAAGTGCCATGGAATGTTAGAATGGAGGCCATTATGTTGGCTTGGTAACCAGATAAATCATAATGCCATTCACTAGGAAGGAGTGAAAGGTGGGCAGGCTGGCTCATGATGAGACCTCCTGTTCCAAGAACTTTTTAATTTTTCTGATGTGCCTCTTGAATCATATCCCTGGTGTGGTGGCCATAGTGGGAATGCCACTTCACTCTCTTCCTTATGATCATGGTAAGTTGGATCTCAATGAGACCCCCTATCCTTCATTTGACAAACTATGTTAGAAAATTATATAAACATTTTTCTTTTTATAAAGTACTTTTCCTATTTATACACAATGGGTGGTTTAGCACTCTTTAGGAGTAGGGATGGTGGAAGAAATCTTAACATCTTAATAGAAAAGTATTCCCTTTGTTCTTATTCCTCAATAATGATCAAAGAGGATTATGGGATTTTTGAAGGAGCCATCATGATAAAGCTAACCAATCATATCGGTATTAGTATAATAGTGACAACAAGATGATCAATAGTTGTGTCCTTTCCTCTTTTCTCTTATCAACTCAGAGCAATTTCTTGTAAAGATAGCGACCTTTATGTAATTTGCTAATTTCAGTATCCTCTAGTTCTTATATTCATTGCAAAGGTGTATAGTTGTATTTTAGAAGTGATCCAAATGAAAAAACTCACAAAGAAGAAAAAGATAAAACAAGTACTGTGCACAAAATCGCAAGCAAAAGGAAACAAAAACTTGAAACTGCTGTGCACTAAGAAGAACAACAGAAAAGAAAACAAACGCAAGCAAAACAATGCTAAAATGTTGTCTTTTAAGAAAAGGAATAGCAGAAAATGCAGGTGTGTTCATTCGGAAAGAGGAACAACAAAAAACAAAAATGTTGTTCCTTTGGGAAAAGGAATAGCAGAAAACAAAAATGCACCGTAAAAAGGAACAACAAAAAAAACGAAAATGTTGTTCCTTCAGGAAAAGGAACAGTAGAAAATGAAAATGCTTCTTTCTTTCAGAAAAAGGAACAACAAGAAGCAAAAATGCTGTTCCTTTGGGAAAAGGAACAGTAGAAAATGAAAATGTTGTTCCTTCGAAAAAAGGAACAACAAAAAATTAAAATATTGATCCTTCGGAAAAAGGAACAACAAAAAAATGGAAGTGTTGTTCCTTTGGAAAGGGAACAACAAAAAAGAAAATGCGTATTTCCTTTGGAAAAAGGAACAACAAAAAATGAAAATGTTGCTCCTTTGGGAAAAGGAACAATAGAAAATGGAAATGTGCCATTCCTTCAGAAAAAGGAACAACAAAAAACGAAAATGTTATTCCTTTGGGAAAAGGAACAACAGAAAACGAAAATGCGTTCTTCCTTCAGAAAAAGGAACAACAAAAAGTGAAAATGTTGTTCCTTCGGGGAAAGGAGCAACCAAAAAAATGGCAGAAATTATGTTCCTTTGGAAAGGAACAACAAAGTGGAAAAGTGTTGTTCCTTGAAAAAGGAACAGAAAAACGGTGAAAATGTTGTTCCTTTCGAAAGGAACAACAAAGTGTAAATGTTACATAACTGCAAAGATATATACAAAACAAAAGAATTATGTATAATGTGTAAGAGTAGTCGAATTACTTAATGAACCAAAGGTGAGGAAGATTTCTCTTCCTCAACTAAAATCTGCATGTCAGAGTCTTCGCAGAGTTGCTGGTAGAAGGATTCACGAGTAAGTGGTTTGCAGTATAGTCAAACTCGGTGGCCGTTTGAAGGTATGTCCAGATCCATCAATGGTGGTTATAGTAATGGTACCGTTATTATGTACCTTCTGGATTTCGTATGGTCCCAGCCAGCGAGTCTGAAATTTCCCCGAAAAATCCTAAAACTTGGAATCGTATAGAAGCGCCCAATCTCCTTCGCGGAAGACTTTATTTTTAATGAGGGCATCATGCCATTTGGTTCGTTGTTGTTGGATTAACGCAATATGTTGAAGGGAAGAGAGCCTAATTTCATCTAGCTCATTAGTCTATTGTAATCTATTGATATGAGCCTCGTCTAAATCTAGACCGACTTCTTGTGCTCTTTGTAGTGTCTGTATTTCAAATTCTATTGGAAAGATGGGTTCTTCTCCAAATACTAGCTGGTATGGTGAATAATCGATAGTCCTTCTCCATGTTGTTCTATATGCCCACAAGGCTTCTGGTAATCTTGCAGCCCAATCGCGTCTATGTGACACAATGGTTTTTGTCAGTATTGCTTCTATTATTTTATTTGTGCTTTCTACTTGACCATTTATCTGTTGGTGGTATGGAGTAGTAATTTTATGCTAAATATGTTAGTTTTTTAGTGTTGCAGCAATTTATTACCAGCAAACTGTGGTCCTCCATCCATAGTTATATCTCTTGGGAGGCCATATCACACAAATATGTGGAAAAAGAATTGTATGACGAAATCCTCTATAGCTCTCGGCAATGCCTCTACTTCAACCCATTTGGTGACATATTCTATTGCTACCAAAATATATGTTTTTTGATTTGATGATGGGTTAATTGGACCAAAAAAATCAAGGGCCCATCATTCAAATGGTTCAATAACTAGTTGTCGCTTCAAGGGAATTTCATTAGCTTGTCTAGGGTGTCCTACTCTTTGGCAGCTGTCACAAGCTTGAACGAACTTCTTTGCATCTTTGAAGATCGTGGGCCAATAATACCTTGTTTTTCGCACCTTGTGACTAGTTCTCCAATCTACGAAATGTCTGCCACATGGTCTGTCATGACAATATTTCAAGATGTAAAAAATTTCATCTTCACGAACGCATCTCCCGATGTGCATATCTTCCCCTATATGAAACAGGTAGCCCCCAATCCAAGAAAATCGAGTACTACGCTGGACAATCTTCTTTCATTCATTGCGGGCCAGATGTTTCAGTAATTTTCCTACTGCTAAATAATTCACAACATCAGCATATCAGGGTGTTTTAACAACAACATCGAACAAATGTTCATCTAGAAATTGATCTTCGACTGCTACTGCATCCACTGGTTTTGGCATTCGTGAGAGAAAATCAGCTACAGGATTTTTTTTTCGAAGTCGATTCTTTATTGTGATATTGAATTCCTGTAATAAAATCAGCCATCTGGTTACTCTACCATTTGTGATTGGTTTATTCACTAAATATTTTATTACAGGGTGATCTGTATATAATATAACAGGATATCCACTGATATAATGCCTAAATTTATTAACGGCGTGTATTACAACCAAAAATTCCTTTTCGGTCACAATATAGTTCAATTCAGCAGGAGACAAGTTTTTGCTAATATAATAAATCACATATGATTTTTTATCTTCTTCCTGCAGAAGGACTGCTCCAATAGCTATGTTTGAAGCATCTGATGAAATTTGAATGGAAGGTCCCAATTTGATCCTCGGAGTACTGGGGCTATTGACACAAGATTTTTTAGATCCTCAAAAGCGTGATCGCAATTTTCTGTCCAAACAAATTCAACATTCCCCATCAATGCATATAAAGGTGCAACAAAATGAGAAAAATGTTCTATAAATCTTCTATAATAACCAGAAAATCCAAGAAAACTATATACCTCTGTCAGGGTGGTAAGAGTAGGTATTAACAAAATTATGTGAATTTTGGCTGGATCTACCTGTATTCCAGCTACTGAAATATAATGGCCTAGAATAAGTCCTTCAGTCATCATCATATAACATTTTTCATGGCTTAGACAGAGCTTGGTGGCAATGCATCGCTGTAGCACTTTTTCTAGTGTGTCCAATGCTCAGTCGAAATCATTTCCGTATGGTGTAAAATCATCCATATATATTTCAAGGTCTTCATTTACTAAATCTAAAAAGATGTTGAGGATAGCCCTTTGAAATGTGGTAGGGGCATTACATAGGCAAGAAAGTAAAACTCTGTAGGCAAATGTTCCCCAAGGATAGGTAAACGTAGTTTTATCTTGGTCTTCAGGGGCAACCTAAATCTGATTGTATCCACTAAAGCCATCCAAGAAAGAAAAGAATTTCTTTCCTACTAACGTATCTAATAACTGGTCAATGAATGGAAGGGGAAAGTGGTATTTTTGTGTTGCTTTATTTAGCTCTCTATAATCTACACAAATCCTCCATTTTCCATTCTTCTTTGGCACCCCTACAAGCGAAGAGACCCATTTGCTATCGGAGGTAGGGTAAATAAGGTTCACATCTAAAAGTTTTTGAAGTTTAGCTTTTACAATGTCTTTTAGATGAGGGTTAAGTCTCCTTTGTTGTTGGTGAACATGATTTGCATCCTTTTCTATGTAGATGCGGTGTGTACATAACTGGGGATCGATTCCTTTCATGTCAGGGTAATCCCATGCAAATGCTTCTTTGTATTTTCTCAGTAACTGGATTAACTTCTCTTCTTATTCCAGAGTTAGGTTTCCATTAATGTTTAAAGTTTTTTGCTGGCTCAATTTCTATAATTTTTCTATTTGATACAGAGGTGGTAGGTATTATTTGATTGTGAGTGTCTTTGAGAGGATCTTCTTCTAATTCATTATCAAATTTTGCTTCTATCATATGACATTGTATGTGGGATCTAGATTTAGTCTTGCTAAGAAAATTGTTAAAGAAATCATCTTCTGTTTGATCTTTGAAATCGAGGGCATATTCTATGGTTAATGGGGATCTAATATTTTTGGTGAGGTATAATACAAGATGTTTGTTAGTTTTCATTATTGTGACACTTGGCTGGGCTGGACGATATAAGGCTAGATTCTTGATATTAGCCCCTCTAGTTATGATCATACTTCCTTCTTGGCAGCCAATATAAGCGTCAGCGGTTGCAAGCCAAGGCCTACATAAAATCAATGGATGTCCATCAAGTCGGTTTTTGGGGTTTATTATCAGAAATTCAGTAGGATACTGCTAGGAATTAACAGATACCATGACATCATGTAGTGTGCCTTCTAACCTAACCACAGATCGGTCAGCCAGTTCTAATAAAGTGGAAGTTGGTTCTACTGATGTAATGCCTAGTTTTTGACAAGTCGTGGTTGTTAGGATATTAATTATAGCCCCTAAATCAACTAAGGCATTTGCAAAAGTTTGCCCATTGATTTGTATTGTTACTATTGGATTTCCCGGGTCTTCATATTTAATGGGTGTTTCTTTTCCTGATAATAGGTCGGATAAAGTACCAACTACTTGGATTGTTGGGTTATTTGTTATTTTCCTCCTTGGATTTTTTATTCATAGATCTTTAATGGTTTTTTCATATATTGGGATATCCTGGATGGCTTGGAGGAGTGGGATTTTTATGTACAAATTTTTAAGTTCTCCCAGAATGTCAAAATCACGATGTTATATAGGTCGACGTATAATTAATAATTCTGGGAATGGAGGAGAAGATGTGATTACTTGATCATGAGTTTGTTGTCTGATCACATCCTCTTCTTGTAGTGGTTGTTCTATAGGTAATTGATTTTCAACTTGAGCAGTTTTATCTCCCTTTGTTTCTATGATGCGCCCAGATCTTAATTGAAGGTCATTACCCTCTGTTAAATTGGTTTGTATCTGTGGTGTTTCAATTATTTGAATGGATTGGATTGGTCTGTTATTCGGATTAGGGTTAGGTTGGGCTGGGAGTTGCGGTCTTAAGTTAGACTGGGTGTTTTTTTATAATGCTGGCAGTGTAAGTTGAGGGAGCAGAATGGGTACTACTGGCTAGTTCATTGGTCTTTGCCAGTTTGTCTGCTAGGCTTGACTCTGTGAAGTAGGAGGGGACCATTGCATTGGATATACATTGTTTTGCCAATATGGTGGGGCATAAGGAAAATTTGGCCAACTGGGTTGACTTGCTTGATTTGGCCATGGTGATGATGAAGTAAATGGTTGTTGTGACCAATTTGAGAATGGAGGTTGATTTTGCCACATGGTATTATATTACTGAGCATGATATTATGGAGGCTGAAAAGAAGAAGCTGGATTGGAGATCATACCTGATTGTTGTGGCTGCCATTGACGGTGTTGATTAAGTAGGTGCATTGGTTCTGCCTCTTCGTCCACTTCCTTGTATACTGCTTTCAATCCAAGAAGTGAGGGATAGCTCTCTGTAGAATGGTTTTTTGTACAAATGGTGCAAACTTCAACCGCATCTAATGGACACTCTATATGGTTGTGTTTCTTTCTATATCTAGAACAGAAGATTGCCAAATTTTGTTCTGCCTCTGCTTGTTTCTGCTTGGCCTACATAATACCAAGTGGCATTGTCAGAGTCCCCAATATGTTGGTTTTGAATTTTTCTAATAAATTTCAAATTTCTGCGCTAGTTACTCCTTCTGTAGAAATCTTGTTGTCTCTTGCAAATCTATCATGTTCTGCTGGTTTTAGTCTTGTGCTACCTCTCGAACTCCTGATACATAAATCAATAATGTCAGCTAAATTTTCCTGATAAATATCTCCTTTTCCCATAATATTTAATGTTTCAATCCATTGTTCCTTCATTCGTCTAATTAATGTTGTTTTTAATACATTATCAGGCGAGGGTAATGCTGCATAAGGAGATCTTTGAAGATTATACTAAAAACATTCAACATACTCTTCTAATGTTTCATTTGGTCTAGCTACCATCTGAAATATTTCATCTTTTAACTCTCTAGACCTGTAATAATCCTAATATTTTTTTAGAAAAGCCTCTTTCATTTGATCCTAGTTATTTATAACACCACCACCCAACCCCATAAACCATCTTAAAGCAACCTCTTTTAATGTAGACGGAGATAATTTCAGTTTCTAGGGATCGGTGGTATAGTCATAACCTCTACATAGCACATCAAATTCAAATAAGAATGCATCCGGATCTTCTGATGTAAGGCCATGAAATGTAGGGATATCCTGGAGAGGAATTGCTTTCATAGGAGCATTAGTTGTAGTGTCCACAATGGGATATTGCAGTGTAGAAGTTTGGGTGTTTGGCTGGTTTTGGGCCATTTGGTCAAATATGTGCCAATAATCTTTTGGGATGTTTAGGAGGGTATTCCTAGGCTGATGAGGGGAAATGGCTTCAAGAGGAATGGCCTTAACAACACTTCCTTTATCTAGGATGATGAGAGTTCCTAATGTCTGGGAGGATTTTAGTTCCTAAGGTTCTTCAACTTTGTTATGGCTGATTTTTTTAGCACTTCCTTTATCTGTGCTACTTAATGGCTGAATTATCCCAAGAGGAGACCTTGGTTCTTCAGTTTCCATGGTTTCTCCTCTCCCTTCACAGAGGTTGCTAAGCTTCCCTTCTTGCAATGATTTTGGGCTAGAATTCTCAATTTCTTGAAAATCTTGCTCTTTGGTGTGACTATGCACCTCAGCAAAGGCTATAGACGGTGATCCTGTGGCCTAAGGGAAATGTAGGTTGTCTAGAAGCAACTTTTCTAGGTCCTAGTGAAGGCTAAGATTCTACTTTCTTAAGGATTTCGTCTATAAAGGTTGATCGGCCAGGGGTCACCGTCCCCTTAGCTTTATCAGACTTGGGTAGAGGTTTAGGATTCTTTTCAGGATTTTTCTACTTAGTCATGCACACAAATAAAATGCTAATTTCTACCCAAAATAGCTACAAATCTGCAGGAAAGTGGGTAGGGGACTAGGGCTATTACATGCTCTGCACGTAGGTTCTTACCGTACTTTTTTAAAACCCAATTCTCTCCTAGAAGATTCTTACATTACTCTAGAATATAAAAAAATGGCTACACTCTTCCCTGACAACGACACCAAAATGTCAAGTAGTAAAAAGGGTCTTTTTCACCTCTATTTACCCTACATTAATTGTCAATCCAAGAATGATTTGTTATCTCAAATTGTGTACTCAGTTTGAGGCGGTCATTTGTTAGAGTAATGCTAGTAGTATAGTGCTCTAAATACAAGAGTAAACGGATGCTTGGAATAAAATATATTTGCAAAAAGAAACCTAAGACTCAGATCATGCATTCAGAATGCTACAACAATTTATCAGTCAAGGGTACAATAATGGTAACTCTTCTCTCTATAAACTGATGCAATTAAAAAGCACTCACAGAAAGGATCATCAATCAGGGAACTAGACAACATATGTCGATGTTCACTACAGTCTCAGATCTTCTGCACACCAAAGCGATGATATCTTCAAATGAAAATAAATGGAGCAGCAACTATCTTTATAAATAGGATTGAACAACAAAACCTTAATCTACAGAATTGAATGAAACAATAATTATATCCTACAGGAATTAAGCAACAGCCTTTGAATTGAACAAAAAATAGAAATGGAACAACAGACTAACAAAAATAAACTATAGAACAACAACTTAGATCAAACATGAATGTACAACAAACCAGATTAAACACACACCACAGTTAACATTAAAAGGAAAAGTAATCTGAACTTCGATACAATAAGTATGAATCACAGCTATAAAGTAATAGCAATTGTGATCACAATGGAATAACAATCTCGAATGACAACAATCACAATTTAAGAATAAACCATATACTAGTATCGATTTAGGAATATATAACACTGTTAATCTGTAATCAAATGGAAATCCGTAAGGAACAACAATGTTATATCAATTGTCAAAAGGAACAATCAATGCGATATAAAGTTAGAATTAATAACATAGCATTCTTGTTGCAGGTAATAATATGCAGTAGTCTATAACGTGACTTTTTGAAAGCCTTTCCGACGAATTTTTCCGGTCAAAATCCGACAGCAATTCATTGGAATCCCAAGTTTGATAGCTAGTTTCTGAACAATCAATGGCTCCCAGGGGTTTTCCAAGGTGCTGAATCCAAATATGCAGTTAAAAAACTATTTTAACTACTAAAAATCAAGATTTAACCTCATTTCTTCCGCCGGATTCCGTCACCGGAATCTCCAAAAAGTCGCATTATAGACAACTCCGTAATAATATTATTTAGTCAAGTATATATAATAGAGTCGATATGTAAAACAACAAAGCACATCAGATTACTGAACAGAGTAAATGGAAGAGATCAAACCACACATGAATCAGAAATAATGGTATAGGAGCAAGTGATCCACCAGGGACAGGCCCTTAGCCTCCAGGGACTCACTACTTAAGGTTACTCCAAAATCAATAATATAACGGCAACAATATTTATATATTAAACATCAAACAGAGTTACAGTGAATCGCTCTTCAAAGAGAGTTGATGATCAAAGTTTAAGTACTAAGAAGAATTTCATAAATGTAACAATCGCTCTCCCCCATGCTAATAGTGCCACCCCTTCTTATAACAGCTGAGCAGAGATATCAATGATACAAAAGATTGTTAAGATAGTGATCCCTCAGGATCAAAAGATCCTGAGGGATTCGCCAAACTATTAGTTCTCAGTTATCCTCTTGTTCTTTTTGCCGATTGGATATCTTTTTTTCCTTTTTCTAGCTGTTACACTCCAATTTGGATCACCTTGTTTGAATGTGGTTCCTTGTCAAAGGGATAGTAGTTAACTTGCTCTTGTTCTTTCCTTTGGGATGGCAGTGTTCCATTTTCTCCTCTTTCTGCATGGAAAAAGGGTAATTATTAGTTATTTCACGTCACATATAAATCTTTTTGATTTTATCATAATCTCTTGTCATATACCTAGCTCATGATGTAAAAATGTTATGAGTTTTGAAGAAAAGATAACAAAGTAAATGAAAATAACATACCTTCTCTAGTGCTCAACAACTAGTTTTAGTTTTATTACTTAATATTTAGCTTAAATGATAGTAGTGGGTCCAATCTAAAAATATGATGAAACATGGCAAACAGACTTGATGTTTTGGTTTAGGTGGATGTAGTATGAAAATTCTGAAACCTGGTCCATGGAGGTGTTGAAGGTTGTAGCCTTTAGTGAGGAGGTATAAGCTTCCTTCCAACGATAGCTTGTAAATATGATTAGGGGGTTGGAGCTCCCTTCTGGTGGCTATCGGTAAATGAGATTGGGGGGTTGGAGCTCCCTTCCAGTAAATGTAGGAGAACAAGATAAGGTTGTAGATTTCTATAGGTGGATGCCTATTTGTTGTTATGAGTTTTCGCTACTACAAGATTATAATATTTTTTTCCTTATAATAAAATATAAAGACAGAGACGATAGCAGGAGTGGTTCCTTTCCATAATTGGGTTTCGACCAAGAAAATTTTGGTGTTCATGTGTGTTGATGTGTTTCATATGTGTGATGGTTTATGTTGTTCTTACTACACATGGTTATCAAATAATTATCAAGTAAGGATTTTTTTCTAACTGTGGTCCATTTCGTCATCTATGCAATAATGATTGTGAAACAGCTGAAGTTGCACTCATGGGTAAAATTGAAAGTAAGCACTCTAAAGAGAAAAAAAAACCTAAAAAAGGATGCCTCTAGATGGAGAATATACAGGCAAGATAGAAATAGTGGAAAATGAAGATGTGCCTATGCTAAGCAAAGAGAATTATCAAAAATGGAAAGAAAATATGAAGTCTAATACAATGAACCATGATGTTTGGTATTTAGCATGCAATAACTACACCAAAATCCCTCCATCAGATTAGGATGATAAAAAGTACAGTAAGGCATTAAGTGACATCTTTTATAACATAAATATTTCAACATTAAATAAGGCTATGCATTATAAAACTACAAAGCAAGTGTGGTATAAGCTATAGGAAATCTATGAAGAAATATCAAAGGAAGATTCCTTATCAAGGGAACTATCAGGTAATCCTATTCCTAACAATGTGTCAAAAAATGAACATGATAAGAAAACAACCTTTGTTATGTCGGATGGAGTTGTTGATTCAAACGAAGACGGGTCAGAAATAATTTTGTATCTTAGAACAAAACTTTATTATGCCTTGTAAAATATTATTAATATTAAAGATACGTTGCAGGCATATGATAACAAAGATCATATTAAATCAATAAATGTTTTCATGGAATCTAAACAATATTGTGAAGGTCTTGAAGTTGAGATCATCTTTTTAAGAGATCTTGAAAAATCAAGTAAGCAAAATCAAGAACTACTTCAAGCATTTGAAGAACAATAAAATGGAGTGAAAGAAGAGATTATCAAAATAAAGGTGCAAGTGGAAAAATGAAGAAGACCCTAGGAAGGTATGAAGAAGCAATATCTAGAAAAGGAAAAGAAATATCAAAGAATGGAGGTTTAGGTAAACATTCTAAAAGGTAAATTAGAATAAAAAGGTAAACATTTGAGATTTGAATATAGTACTAAGAGTTTGGATATTATTATTAGTAGTCAAAGGTCTCCAGCCATAAAATTGGGTCTTGGTTTACATGAAACTGTTGAAGGATAATCTAGTCCAGAAGCTTATGCAATGAAATTAAAGGGTAACAATATAAAACATAAAATTCTCAAAAAAGAGATAAGAAGTCAACCTGATCAACAACCAAGAAAATTGAACCTTCAAAGAGAGTAATTTACTCCTAACTATAAAAAAATTAATCGATTCTCTCCTCTAATTAATAATATTGAATGCTTTATATGTCAGAATTATGGACACGCTATAGGAAATTGCAGAACTAGATCGTTTCAATCACAATAAAATAACATCTTCACAAAAAGATCATCATCTTCGAGGTACTTAGGATTATTTAAGGGATATTGTTTTTCTTGCAATATATTTGGTCACAAAGTTATTGATTGCAATAGAAGGAATATGAAACAAAAATATTATGATTTCTATGATCATATAAGATGCTATGCTTCCAACAAGTTTGGGCACGTAGCAAAAGAATGTAGGAAAAAATCTATGGATCTCCTCAGACAACATGACAAGCAATCAAATAAGAGTATTGTTGACAAAACACATGAAAATATGGATCCACCAACATTTCTCATAATGTTTGCATTATGTTTTTGGTATGGTTATATGTTACAAATGTTGTACTTGATGGCAACACCCATGACATGGCTCTCAATATTATGAGAATTAAGAAGTACGCAGGAGAACAGTTTAGAAGATGCATACCCACAGGTATGTCGTGCAGGGAACGCATCCAGACATGCAGGTTACCCATTCATGAGGTGCGTACCCCAGTGCACACACTTCAAGGCAGTAAAGCGCGCACACGTGGGGTTTCTTATGATTAACCCTTGGTATTTAGCCGATGGTATTGTGTTATTATGGTTTTGGCCCGTGGTATTGATCCATGATTTGAGGAAGAGCTTTCCTATATAAAGCAAAGGAGATCATTTGGCTTGAGCATGCTTTTGGGTTGAATATCTTAAGATCTGAAATATTGGGTTATTGTTTCAAAAAGCTTGATCTATATGAAAGTGAAGTGGAAAGCGAATCTATGAAGGGTGATCTCTCGAGCGCTTGATCAGATCTGGGCATCCGTCTAACTGTAGCACACCGGTGATCTACAAATTCGGCCTTAATCTGATGTACGCAGGTGTTTAACGGTGCCTCTGCGTGGGTACGCAGAGCAGAAGAAGGCGAGCTGCGTGTGTACACAGAGCAGAAGAAGGGTGACTGCGTGGGTACGCAGAGCAGAAACAGGCGAACTGCATGCGCATGCAAAGCAACAGTGGTTCAGGTGCGTACGCACAGTAAACGTACGCGGCGCGATAGTCCTTTTGGGTGCGTGCCTACTGGCGCAGTATGCGACGCGATAGTGCACTTGGATGCGTATTGTCCGCAGTGCAGTAGAAGAAGCAGTGCGTGGTCACGCAGTACATCAAAAGGAACTCTGCGGGTATACGCAGAGAAGCAGAGGGTGAAGTGCGTAGTGACGCAGACCAAAGAAAGGAAAGCTGCGTATCTGTCTCATGACTATCTATTGACTAAATTTTTCTGTTGATAAGGTGTTCTGGGTTTAGTTTTTTGTTGTTGATCTGGTTACTATTGTTGACTGTGAAATCTACATGTACTTTATGATCATTTGATGTTTATGGATCCAGTTTGAAAATTTATGAAAAGTGGTCCTTGAAAGAAAAAGAAGTAGGGGGTTGTAGCTCCCTTCTAGGAGAGACTGGAAAACGAGAGAGAGTTGTAGCGCTCTGCAGGTTGCAGCCTGCGTACTGGTAAAGGACTGCACCAGTACAAGACCATTGCAAAAGGAGTGTCTAATTTGAAAGAAGATCTAGACATATTGTAGCAGGTGGTTTTCACCCACATTGGGTTTCTACCTTATATCTGGTTTTCATTGATGTGACTGTCTGTTTTTCTTGTTCATGCTCATTATTTTATGGTACTGACATGCAAAAATAATTCAAGTGTAAATAACGAAGATTTGGTAAAAGAACTAGATAATACTGATTCACCCCCCCTCTCAGTATTATTTTCAACAATTGGTATCAGAGCAGGTCCTTCTGAAGAAGCTTGATCGCTTGAAGAAAGATCTTTCATCATGAGCAACTACGAGAGGGAAGCATCTATCAGGCCATCGATTTTTGATGGGACAAACTTCAACTATTGGAAGGGAGTTAGTGCATATCTTCAATCTCTTGGTACGGATGTTTGGGATATCATAGAGACAGGCTACACTTTTCCTTCAGCTACTCCTACAGATGCGGTCGAAAAGAGGAAATATGAAACAAATGCTAAAACATTCAATACTTTGTTGGGATGCTTATCTCAAACAGAGTTTGTGAAGGTTATGCAATATAAATCAGCAAAAGAAATATGGGACAAGATTGTCTTGAGCTACGAAGGAGATGAACAGGTAAAGCGTGTTAAACTTCAAACTCTCAGAATTCAGTATGAGAATCTCAGGATGTATAATGATGAAAGTGTGGCTAATTACTTTCTTTAGGTAGATGAGATTGTTAATTGTATGAAAAATTTGGGTTTAGAAATAAGATAGGCTATTGTGGTTTAAAAGGTTCTAAGATCATTGTCCCCCAAGTTTGAATCTAAAGTATCTGCAATTGAAGAAAAGGAAAATCTACGAATTCTTACTATGTCTCAGCTACATGGAATTCTAACTGCTTATGAAATGAGAAAGGGAGGCCCATCAGATAGAAGAGAAGCTGCTTTCAAGGCATCAAGCAAAGGAGATTATTATGAAGCAAGCCACGTACCAGAAGAAGAAGAAGAAGAATCAAACTTTGTCAGAAATCTTCAAAGGGGTTCTGGAAGGTTCAGAGGTAAGTTACCTTTTAAATGCTTTGCCTGTGGAAGAGTAGGTCATTATGCTGCAAAATGTCCTTATAAGGATAAAGGAAAGGAACCTGCTAGATGGAACAAGAAACAGGGTGCAAATAAGAAAAGCTACTACACTCATGAAGATAATGATGGTCTATCAAATAGTGATGAAGATGAACGAGGTAATGAATATAAACTGTTAATGGCATTTGAAGATGATGATTATATGGATGCTATAGATGTGGATAACCTTTTTGAAGAAATTACTAGACTCAAGAGATATATAGAAGAAAAGAATATGATCATTGATACTCTACAATTTCAAATTGATGAAAAGGAAAAACATTTTGAAAAGTTAAAAGGTGAAATTGTTGCTCTTAGAAAAGAGATTGAGAAAACAAAAGCTATTAATCTGAAGTTTGTCAAAGGATCTGAAACTCTGGATGAGATTATCAATGTACAGCGTTCCCCTCTAAACAAGACAGGTCTGGGCTATAATGGAGAAACTTCTCAACCATCCACTTCAAAAAGCTATCTTGATGCAGCAAAAAGGAGTGAGCAAAAGCACATTGGATACTATCAGGTAAAGCAGGGACAATTTGCAAACAAAGGCTATCAGGGGCAATCTGTTTTAAGAGTGAAGAAAAGCTACAACCAGCCACAGGTAAAGCCTTCTCAATTTGGTTAAAGAATGAATAACAATCGAGATTATAATCACTTGGCCGGTAGATTTGATAACCGCAAAAGTTTCTTCAATGGACAATGTTTTTCTTGTCATAAATTTGGTCACAAAGTAGCTCAATGTGTTGCATATAAAACAATCATGACTAGAGAAGCTCAAAAACAAAGAAGTATGACCGGGATTACAAAGAGGACCTACAACAACTTTTCGGCTCTTGAAAATGAAGTTGAATGTTCTATTTGCAATAACTTTGGTCATGAAGATTCTGAATGCAGGAGCAGGTTTCAGCAGAAAAAGGAACAAGCCTCAAGCGCCAAAACATGAAGAATAAAGGAACCACAAACAGAAAGATGTGGGATAGCATTTTATGTAGAGGGACAAGAAAATCTATGGTACATTGACAGTGGATGTTCGAAGCATATGACAGGTGAGAAAGAAAAACTTGAGTCTTACTCTGCTCTAGAAAAGGAAAGAAAGTTTCTTTTGGAAATGATACTCCTGCAACTATAAAAGGAAAAGGCATTGCTCGGTTAAAAGAAAAGGTCAAGGCTGGAAATGTTTTGTATGTTGATGGATTGAAGCATAACCTTCTAAGTGTCAGCCAGATGTGTGATCAAAGAACCGAGGTAATATTCAAGTCAAATGGATGTCTTGTTCATGATCTTGATACAGGTAAAATTGTGATCAAAGGCAAAAGAACCCCAAATAATATGTACATATTTGAAGAAGAACAACAACAATGCTATCTGAGCAAGGATGATGAGCACTGGTTATGGCATCGGAGGTTGGGGCATCTAAGCTTTTCAAAAATAATGAAAGCATGCAAATATCAGGCAGTTCGTGATCTTCCAGATATCAAAATTCCTGACAACACCATATGTAAATCATGTCAGTTTGGAGAACAAACCAGGACTAACTTTCCAGAGAACGAAGGATCAGCTAGCATGCCTCTTGAGCTAGTACATACAGATACATGCAGTCCTTTCAGGAAAAGAACACCTCGAGGAGAAGAATACTTGATATTATTCATTGACGATTTCTCCAGGTTTGTCTGGTTGGGACTTATGAAGCACAAAGATGAAGCATTCGAAAAATTCAAAGCCTTCAAAGCCTTGGCTGAAAAATGAATCGGGTCACAAAATTAAGTGCCTCAGATCCGACAGAGGTGGGGAGTTTACCTCAAATGAATTTTTTGATTTCTGTGAAGAACATGGGATAAGAAGAGAATTCTCTACAGCTAGAACTCCTCAGCAAAATGGAGTTGTGGAAAGAATGAATAGAACAGTCCAACAAATGGCCTATGTTATGCTTGATGAATCAGGGACTCCCGCAACTTTCTGGGGTGAAGCTGCTCATGTTGCGGTTGTTATTCTAAACAAAACAAATGTCTGGGTGAACAGCACTCAAACTCCTCATGAGCTCTGGAAAGGTAAGACTCCTTCGGTAAAGCACTTCAAAATCTTTGGGAGCAAATGCTATATTAAGAATACTGATGAGCAGCTTGGCAAACTTGAACCTAGAGCAGATGAAGGCATTCTTCTTGGTTACCCTCCACATAGCAAAGCATACAAGTGCTACAATAAAAGACTTGGCAGAATTATTGAAAGCATTGATGTAGTGGTTGATGAGAAGGGATACATCCATAGACAAGTACATCATGAAGACATCGAAGAAGATGAAGGCTACCCTCAACAGCAGAATGATGAAGAACCTCAAGAAGAATCAGAGAAGCAGACAAGAATAGAAGAAAAGACTCCATCCAGATATGTTCAGAAGAATCATCCAGAATCTCAGATTATGGGGCAGAAAGAAGCAGGTGTACAAACAAGAAGAACATTTGTAGAAGCCTCAAGCTATTTGGCATTACTCTCCTCTACTGAACCACAAAATGTGAAAGAGGCATGCGAAGATGAATGTTGGATAAAAGCAATGGATGAAGAACTTGAGCAAATCGAAAGGAACAACACTTGGGAACTGGTTCCTAAACCAAAGGATAAGAATGTTATCGGAACAAAATGGGTCTTCAAAAATAAATTGAATGAAAATGGAGAAGTAATTAGAAACAAGGCCAGACTTGTTTGTAAAGGTATGCGCAGCAAGAAGGAATAGACTTTGAAGAAACCTTTGCTCCTGTTGCAAGACTTGAGGCCATTCGAATGTTCCTTGCTCTCTAAGTTTTCAAACTTCAAAGTATTTCAAATGGATGTGAAATCAGCCTTTCTGAATGGAGACTTGGAAGAAGAAGTATACATTGAACAGCCAGATGGGTTCATTCTTGGAAATGATCCAAATCTTGTATGCAGATTGAAAAGGCTCTCTATGGGCTCAAACAAGCTCCAAGGGCTTGGTACTATCGTTTGGATAAATATCTTCATCAACAAGGTTTTTCAAAAGGATCAGCAGATAGCAATCTGTATATAAAAGTTGAAAATGACAAATTGCTAATACTTGTTGTGTATGTAGATGACATTATTTTTGGCAGCAATGAAGAAGAGCTGAGTCAAAGCTTTGCCTTGGT
>APFE031496969.1:0-17409 GCA_000404065.3 Pinus taeda
ATATCTAAGAGGCACAAGTGACCATTGCATCGTCTTTAATGGTAGTGAAGGATCAGTCTGCGGATATGTAGATGCTGACTATGCAGGTGATTTGGAAAAAAGAAGATCTACTACAGGTTATGTCTTTACTCTTGCAGGTGGAGCGATTAGTTGGATGTCAAAGCTTCAAGAAACTGTTGCGTTGTCCACTACTGAAGCCAAATATATAGCTCCTCAGATGCCAGTAAAGAAGCAATCTGGTTAAAGGGTCTGCTAGATGAAATTGGAAGAAAGCAGGAGAAAGTGGATGTACTTTGTGACAGTGAAAGTGCTATTCACTTGGCTACAAATCCTGCCTATCACAGCAGAACCAAGCACATTGATGTAAGGCATCATTTTCTGAGACATGTGATCGATGGCGGAAAAGTAGCTCTTAAAAAGGTTCATACACGAGAGAATTGTCCAGACATATTCACAAAGCCAGTAACAGTAGAGAAGTTGCAGTGGTGTTTAGCTTCTCTTGGCTTGCAGAAAAGATGATGAATGGGCATGGGCAAGAAATTAGGAAATTGTTGTCAAGGTGGAGTTTGTTAGTTTTTGACAACAAATTAGTTATTTAGTTATGTAAAGATAGTTAGGCGGTTCTATTCAGTTATGTAAAGATAGATAGGATATAAATATAATGTAATAACACATGAATCGATCAGCAGTGCAGAGTATTCATCCATTCAATAAAATTCATATCTTGGCATATCTGAACAAGGGTTCATTCTGTTATTTCTTTCATCTGTTCTGTCTCTACTTCTCTGTTTTTCTACAGTGATCAACTGGTAGTCTTTATAGAAGTAATTAACTTCATGGCAGAGCCTACACACGAATGGTACATCCTCCTAATTTAGGATCTACCATGTGATGAGCCCCCTGTATTGCAAGTGGAGACTTTCTACTAGCCCTTCTCTGGTATCGAGATGTACCAAAATTCTAGCAATGGTAATGCTCCCAAATTCAATGTATTATCTATCATGGGCTAGGTATATCCCAGATTGTTCCCAATGCAACCGTAATTGTTGAGTGAGGATTTGGCTCCAAATCTCGAGAATCCATCATTTTAACCTAGTCATGGAATAGTTTTTGCCTCTCACTCAGTCGAGAGTCATCATGTTGTTAGTGTCTGCGACATGCTTATTCCTTCACAAAATATTAGCAGTCGCCCACGCTCCCGCAGCTTAGTACACTTAAATTTTTTCTACCCATCCTCTATGGGTGATTTACCGGGAAAGTTCAGGCACGTGTGGCTAGTTATCATCTCACTCTAATACAGTGGTTTCTTCTTGAGCCGGTATTTGTTGTGACATGGCTTCTAAACATCTATAAGTGTGAACATGGTGTTGTGGGTAAGTAACCCTTGGGTCGACACCTTGGTTGCCACGTATGTTGAGCCCTAGGTTCTCTATTCAAAATTTGGCTACTTCGTGACTCAGTAAACCCCTAGCTGCCACGCATGCTTATGGAGAACCAGATTTTTGATGCACATGTTATTCATATTCCCAATATTGCAACTCAAAAAGAGACGGCATTTTGAGTAATGGTTTAGGCGGCTAGTCATGTAAATTGTATATGAAATCCAAATTTGTTGCCTAGGTAGGTTGTAGAAGCCCTAGGTCATTGAGTTTGGCCACTCCATCCTCCATATTAGATATAAATACCTCAACCTGGACATCAAGTTCATGGGGTTCTCAAGTGTTTGAGTGGTTGGAATCCAAATTTGTTGCCTAGGTAGGTTGTAGAAGCCTTAAGTCATTGAGGTTGGCCACTCCATCCTCCATATTAGATATAAATACCTCAACCTGGACATCAAGTTCATGGGGTTCTCAAGTGTTTCAGTGGTTGGATGCTGAGGTGGATCAACCGTTCAAATTGGTGTTGTATCCATAAAGTCTCATGAATAGTCAACCACCTCTTTCTCCATGCAAATGACATTTGTCTACTGCTGTTCCGATGAAAATGCTCAAAACATGTTGATACCTTCTGCCCAGAAAAGTTGTGGCCGAGCTAATATTCTAGAAAGTCATACAGCTGGTAGGTTATCCTTTCACAACTTATTGCCATGCCTAGCAACTATTCCAATATTGCTAGCCTCATCCAAAGTGTGTAAGGTGCCCAATGTTTGAGGGTCACATAAATTGTCGTCGCCACTTTTGTCTAGTTTCTAGTATTCCCTAGGTTTCGGCGGTGATTCTAGGGTTTTTCCTCCACAAGAGAGCCATGATTTATGCAATGTATGCTACAATACTCTCATCCAGGTTTGGCTGGTAGGGACCAATTTCTTATTTAGTAAACCTTTGGTAGGGACCAATTTCTTATTTAGTAGTGAATGAAAATTATGTAATTTATTCTATTTTAGAAAAATACAAACTTTATAAGGGAGGTAAGAGAGTGAGAGATTATCTATAGTTTTCATTTAAAAAAAGAGTTTCAATATTTTGGATATGGAGAGCGTTAAGAATAATTTAGCTGAATATTTGGTATTCTATGAGAGGCTAGAACTAACCATTTTTAAGAAAATCCCATACTTGATGATATTTTTAGATCTCATCATTAATCATCCAATAATAAGTAGTTAAACTCAAATATCAATCCATAAGGGTTCAACTTCCTTTTTCACATAATATAAAAATGCAAAGTGACCATTTCTGCTAAGTAGAGTTTCATCATGTCTAAGAGGCATATGAATTCCATGTGTTGGCTAATAAAGGAGTTGGGCTCATAAACAATGTTGACCTAAGATTATAGCAATGCTGATTTTTAAACCTTTAGCGTGAAAGTGGAATTAAACTATGGTGCATCAATAAGAATAAGGGAAATTAGGCAATTAGTGGACAACTCATTAATCGAGAGACAGGATGGTCATTCTCTACATTCGGAATTAATACGTTGAAGGCAGGCAGCATTGCTGTAATGCCAGGGTTCGGCCCTGAAACACCAGACAGAGGTTTACATTGGTGCTTAAGCTTGGGACAGCTTGTGGATTTGAGTAGAATTTAGAAAATGCAAGTGGGATCTATAATATAACTTATCCATGGGCAAGGTGAGGGGAGCAGGCTCCAACAGCATAGCCTTAATGTTGCTATTTGAGAGCTGTCACTGTGATGAGACCAGTGCAATATATAAAGCATGACATCATAATAAATGTCTTCAATTTCCACCCTGGTTGACTCCGGGGAGGACCTTTATACAAGGTAAGCAAGGCCATTATTCTAGACGCCCAGGTTTGTGACTGAAACGAGATTCTGCGTGTGTCAACATTGCCGGGGGCGTTGGAGATAGCGTGGACATTGGAGATAGCGTGGAGGGAGAATTACAACTCTCGACCGACAGGGAGAACGAGGAGATTAAATTTGTGTGACTATTAAAAATGAAGATTAAAAACCCAAAACCCTAACTAAAAACACACAAATACATAAATTTAGTATGAGTGGCGAGAAACCTGGAGTAAACACACAAATCTAATTGCGCACAAATCTAATTGTGCATCTAACTTTCAATCTACACATTCCATTCTAATTAACTTAATCTCATCTTGCTTGTTATTTTTGGAATAAAAATTAAACCAACTAATCTACATCTCAACAAACAAAACAAATAAAATAAAATTAAAAACCAAAAACCTCACAAAAACACATAAAATTATTATGCGTGGCCAGAAACCGGCATAAAACAGATCCAATTGTGCACAGATCTAATTGTGCAGCTAGAGATTCAATTGACACATTCCATTCCAATGAACTTAATCTCTGAAGAACACATTGATTCATCGGACAATATATTTTTTTTAAAGAACCAGACACGTTAGAAAAAAAAAACCCTAACAATTGAAAGATATTATAAAATATGAACAGCTCTTCATTTTATCTCTGAAAAACACATTGATTCGTCAGACAGTATATTTTTTTTCAAAGAACCAAAGACGTTAGAAAAACAAAACCCTAACCATTGAAAGACATTATAAAATATGAACAGCTCTTCATTTCCAAACCCAAAAAAACTCGTCAAAGCAACTGACCTGCTCATCAGAGGCAGCCGAAGAGTCTAGCAAGGTGGCAGGATTGATACCAGGTGGTATTACCAACAAATTTGAATCTGGTGTTGGCATACGCGGCCCCTCCGTGTTTTCATATCGGGCGGCATTACGTTGGGAAATAGACGACCCACTTCTCGCATCTATGCTCTCAACAAACCTGCCTCCGAAACCACCATTTGAATCTATGCTATCAACAAACCTGCCTCTGAAACCACGATTTGCATCTATGCTCTCAGAAAATCTGCCTCCGAATCCAACATTTGCCATACTGATTGGTTCCAGAGAGATGTTGCCAGGGCCAGTGATACAACGGTTCACCTTGTCCAAAATAGGTGGAGGATGTACACTGTTATTATTATGGTAGTTTTTCGTTATACCCATTGAAAACATGGAGTTTGAAGCTAGATTAAAATCAGAAGGGTTCCGCACGTGCTCCTCCTGATAACTGCAACAAACTGGAATAATGACAGGTGAGATCCATTCCGGTCTTTGAGAATTAGGATCGTGGTTCCTTATACCCACTGAAAAAGTTTGAGATTGAAGAAGAACTATAATGAGAAGGTTCCTAACATCTCTTAACATCAACCACATGGTAACTGAAACAATCTGTAATAATACCAGGTGGTAAACACACATGGGGAGTGAGAAAGATTGGAAAGATAAAACATGCAATATAATTTTATTAACAATTTTATATACATTTATAGTACATGTGGTAACCGTTGGAATTCACATCCCAAGGTCTCTTGGACTGTTTTTGTCCATTTGACTTCCACACTAACCCATTTAGGATTAAGTGTACAACATTCCCCCCTTAATCCTAAGGGTGATGTATGAGTCCAAGAAGAGAGTTGTAATATAAAATGTGCAAAAATGCATGGCAGCACTAGGCTGAATGTGCTCTCTGAAATGTTGGTATAAAGGGCGGTGGTTTAAGGATGGCCACCAACATTCGAACGCTTAGTGCAGTTCCGGAACTCTTCCAAAACTCGCAAGAAGGTGAAGTCTTCTGCTAGAGGAAGTGATCCTATTGTTTTAAAGAGGGAAACCTTCAACCATAAAAGGGAGGTCTCACCCCGCATAAAAGGTAAAACTTCAACCTCAAAAGGGAAGTCTCAACGTGTGATGGTTTAAGGATGACCAACAACTCTAGAATGCTTAATGCAATTCCGGGAACTCTTCCAAAACTCGCAGGAAGCTAGAGTCTTCTGCTAGAGGAAGTGTTCTCAATTTTGTTCCCGGAAATATTCCAAAACTAGCAAGAAGTTGAAGTCTTCTACTAGAGGAAGTGTCTCAGATTGCCAACTCAAGGCATGTTCAGGCATCTTTGTCTTTTGCTACAACTCTGAAACTGATATGGAAGGCTGTGGCTCATGCTCGCTTGATGTGATTTTGAAGCTTGTAGATGACCATCATTCCCCCCGTGTCAGATACAAGGTGAGATAATGGAGAAAACTCAGCTGCAAGACTTTTCAATACTCTGGAACAAGTTTTGACATGTGTTTGGAATACCTTCTTGGCTGTTGATGCCCATTGCCAAGAAGCGATCCATGCAAGATGAATCTCTGTTCTTGGAGGATGTTTGTTTTTGAAGCATTTGTGTGAAGGATTGCTAGTTTTATGACAATGCTTACATGGATGAAGATCAAAACATTGATCTTTCAGATGGCCAACTCGATCACAGTGTTGGCATTTCATGATCTATTGTTGTTGCTGCTGTGGAAGAGGGGCAGAGTCTAGAACAGTTTGAGGTGCACTGTCATGAGGAGCAGGTGAACTATCATGAATAAATCCAGCACTCTGAAACTGAATGGGCTTGGCATACTCCGGAATATGAAAGGACAAGTCCTTATCATATCCAAGACCAGTTCTATGCTTGTTGTGGACAAGCTATTCCCAAGGTGTGATGATGGGCTTGGGAAGTGCAGACTGAACTTTTGCATCTGCATGTAACCTTGTTGCTTTGTTTGGTACTAAATCTGAATGAACTGTAACATTCTGCTGATGGGTGGTTGTCTCAATGTTCTGAACAAAAACAGGTTCAGAATGGTGTCTATTTTGATGTAGCTCTTCTTGCTATAGTTGTGATTCAAGCTGAAAAAAATCAATCTTTTCCTGTGCATTTTGTAGACATGTCTGAATTTATGAGAGAATATCCTTGCTGATTTTGACTGTATTATTCATAGTAGAGAGTATTAGATTGTCCACTAACTCTAATATTGCACTAATTGGAGCCATTTTTAATCCTCAAAAAAATAGTGAAACAATGATGAAAAGTGACGCAGGGTTAGGCCTGCAATACCCACGATCAATAATATCTAAAACATAGAAGAATGCATCCCAGCATTTACCGAATCAAAAACTTCAATCACTGGCCAATTCACACTTTCCCATTTCAACCTGCACAAGCTTTCCAATATATGTTCAAAATCATTCAATATTATCAATCTTGATCCACTCACCTTCAGGCAAAAACAGTACTCAAATGCTTCCTAAACCATGCCAATATTCACATGAGATTATACACATCACAGTTATATCATGGTCACTGTCATACACATCACTGTCAAGCCATGTCATACATCACTATTACAAAGACACTGTTATACACCAAAATTACTGTCATAAGGTTCACCTATACAATATCACTGTCATAAGGTTTTTCGATATAATATCATTAATTTCTGCCGAGACTTCACTCATTGGAAAATTCCCCTTCATCACTCATTGAAACCTACAAGAATGGTCACCGCGGAATTTGCTGGACAATAATGGCGAAATCATGGAACATCAAGTGATTAAAGCTCTCCTGCACACCGATGATCACCTATTGTCACTGCAAAAACTGTGTTCTTAGGATTTGATTTTCAAATGTGGAGCATGAATTCCTTCAATCTGATCAAGGTACTCTCCCGTTGCAGTGCAAAGCTGGACAGTCAGAGTCATCAAGCTTCTCCAACAACCTCAAATGTTCAACACCTTCAGCTCTTCTATATGGCTACATCCATGAACATCGAGTTGTTTAAGTTTTGTGAGCTTCGCCAAACCCCGTATTCTCTTCAGATTTTCACATCCAGATGCTCGCAGCTCCTCCAGAGATACCAGTGTTTCAATACCTGCGAGCTCCTCCACTTCTGTCCACCCGCTAAGGTTTAGGGCTTATAGCCAAAGAAAATTGCCTATGGCTCATTGGAGTAGCTCGGGCGGCTGCTCGATAAACATCAAAATCTGCTCACGATCTTTGGGGAGATCTCTCGGTCCAGAACCCTTAAGAAGACCACCACAGACACATGCATAATCGCTTCCAAATTCGAAGCAAGAAATTGGGTGATTGAAATCCATCGCACATGGCCACTAAATTGCGAGAAAATTTTGGATTCTATCCAAGAAAAAGGCCGTCCAAGGATCCTCTATTGCAGGGGTAGATGGACCCATTTCGTTCTCAAGAGGTAGAAAAATGTTCAAACTCTGGGAGGATAAGCCGGAGAAACGAACCCACAAAACTATCGATGGATCTTGAGCTCACACGACGAACTGAGTTTAGGAAAATTGGTGATGGCTTGGAAAACCTCGGCAATACCTGTTTTCTAAATTCGGTTCTACAATGTCTCACTTACACAGAGCCTTTGGCTGCTTAGTTACAGAGTGGTCGGCATAAGAAAATTTGTGCTTGTATCCATATAAGTGTCCATGAAATCTATAGATTCTATAATGGAGACTTCTAGCCAATGGGAATATGCACCTTTTGCTTCGGTTGCCTCTTTTATACAATAATTGCAGGAACCGGATTGAAAACAGTAGCAAGATATTGTGTGCAACCTGCTTTGGATTTGAAAAATGGGAGTTAGGTGCAATTTCGATGGCAATGTGGGATTAATGGGGAGTCCTTCGTTGCCTCCTCCTGTCAATTTGGGATTGGGGAGCCATGGTTTCGGCGTTTAATGCACCCTCGCTTCTTTTTAACCGCAGCGAGATTCAGCTGCTCGGTTCCTCAACTCCAGTTGGCAGTTTGAGTCCTTGCCTACAATTTGCAGGAAATGACTATAATGGCATGCTCATCAATGGCAACGTAGTAGATAGTGGCCTCAGCAGTCTTCTCATCAGAGGTGGTCACGATTCGGTAATGCATTCAAACGCAACATTCAGTTCAACATGAAACGCTTATGGACAGAGAGCACACATCTAATTTCAAGCGTGAGGATTGTTAAAGAGAGAGGTCGCAAGTAACGCAGAATAGAGCGCCGATATGGTAGACAGACATGTCAGAACAGCTTGGACAGCGCTGGCATAGGGACGTTTCATTATTCAAGTGAATATGGTAGACAGAGCGCAGGTCTCTATAAAAGAATATGGAAAAAATAAACTGCAAAGAAAGGCCATAAACAAATGGCTCAAATAAGAATATGGCAAAAATAAACTGCAAAGAAAGGCCATAAACAAATGGGTCAAATTAATTATGCAGGGTAGTCTCATACCATATTAAACACACATGGGGACCGAGAAAGATAGTAAAGATAAAACATGCAATACAATTTTATTAACAATTTGATATAAATTTATAGTACATGTGGTGACCGTTGGGATTCACATCCCAAGGTCTCTTGAACTTCTTTTGTCCATTCGACTTCCACACTAACCCATTTAGGATTAGCTGTCCAACACCAGGTGACCTCCATTGTGGTGACCTCCATTGTGGTGTCCCTGCAATATTATATTCATACCTAGGCATTGGTTGTTTTTAAAGGGGGAAATGGGTTTTCAACCGAGGCAGTGGAGATGACAGAAATGGCGATGGAGATATCAAAGATGGCAAAGGAGAAAGCAAAGTGGAGATAACAGAAATGGCAAAGCAAAAGCAAAAATAGCTCTACATGCAACAATAAATAACTCACTATTGTTACGGACGCTGCTTTATTTTCATTCTATGTTTTTAAAATAATAATGAATGATTATTTAATATTTATTTTAATTCTTCGTTTTGAGATAATAATTAATGATTTTCATGATTGTTGGGGAGCTACTTGGATGAATTAGTGGAGGCCATATGAGTCCTTAGGCCGTGCTTGTAACTATATTTGCATTAGGGTTTCAATAAAAAAAAAGTATTCACATCATGGTAAATAAATAGGCTTTACATTGTGGTTGTAATAAAATATTTATGAGATCATGGAATATAAATAGTGGTTATAATAAAAAATTGTATTTACATTATGGAAGATAAATAGTTTTTACATTGTGTTTATAATAATGAATTTAGGGCGTCATGGAAAAGAAATAGGTTGAACCGGTGAGTGAAGGGATGTAACTGTTCAAATTTGTATCGATTGTCTTAAATACAATGTTTCCTAAAATTTTCAAATAAATTTAAATTTTAGTATTTTTTGGTTTTAAAAGATAATTTTATATAACTGTATTTTTTAAAATAATATTTATACTTACAGATTAATATTTTATGTGTTTGATTTGATTTTGTTATATTTATTAATGAGTTGTTTGATTTTATTTTGTTATATTTATTAATGAGTTGGTTGAAATTTTAAATAAAAATGATTAAAAATAACAAATTTGAGATGTTTTTTTTTGTGTAAATCAGATAGTTATATTATATAACAAGATAGAGTACAAAAATTCTGCTAATGTAGATGGACAACTGGGACAGATTAACTAACAGGACTGAGCAGACTGAAATACCAAGGGCACACCACGTAGGGCGGCAATGACAAACTTTATTCGCATATACCCCGAGGGTCGTTACATAGTAAACTGATACATTGACATAGTTAAAACCAGAGAAAGCCAAAAAGATCTGAAGAACTAGAACAGAAGACAAAAAGAGCAGAGGCCGAGTCTAGATGTGCTTGCCCATCAGACTGATGGTGTCTAGGCCCATTTGAGCAACATGGGATTTAACTCTAGCTTGCATGGCA
Source organism: Pinus taeda (assembly GCA_000404065.3). Classification (NCBI taxonomy): domain Eukaryota; kingdom Viridiplantae; phylum Streptophyta; class Pinopsida; order Pinales; family Pinaceae; genus Pinus; species Pinus taeda. Next base: position 9,988 of record APFE031496969.1, read on the forward strand.
TTGAGAATATTGTCGTCCTGCTCCGGTGCGTTTGAAGTCTGAGTAGAACAGGGTCCCTGGTTGATGGTGTCTTTAAGCAGCCTGCAGAGGAGAGTGAGCTTGCGGTCCACGACCTGGATGGCATCCTGAACCCTGGTTATGCGGCTGTCCAGAGTGTTGTTGAAGTCTAAGATTTTAGCCATTTGCGCGTCAGTCAAGTTCACTTCTGTGATGATCTTTGGCCTCTCCTTTTCCATGGATTCCAGCGCTTTGGCTATCAGCGTTTTGATGCGCCATCTTTCCACTCTGGTGCGCACGAACTGAGTAGCCCTTTTAGCTGGGGTTCCTGGATCATGCAGCCAGTTTACCTCTGCCGCAACCTCCTCCTCAGTTCGACCTTCTTCTTCCTGTTTAACCTTATTCTCCAGTTCCGCCACTTTGCGCTTATTCTTGGCCGTGGCTCTGGTTTCATACCCTTTCTTTGCTTCATGGAGGTCCTAATTTGCTGCCGCACAACGGCTTCCACTCACATCCATGACTTCCCTGTTATGCCTTCCCTCACTACACCGATTTTCGTTGGCAGTATTGTTATCACCCGTCACAAGAGCCGAAGTGGGATGAACTGGGTTGCGATGTCTTGCTTTATAGCGTTTTCGATTGTGAAATCGCCTGCAGGTAATGGCTGTCCCACTTAAGCTTCGGGTACTGCTGCCATAATTAGAAAATCGGTTCGCACAGACGAGACCAAGGCGGGCAGAATCCGGGAGGAGATGGCTGCTCATGCCTTGGTTGCCCTAATGCCAAGTAAGTTGTACGATGGAAGGATCATGACGGTGATTGGAAGTTGCGGAGGTGCTCTATATATTAGCCTGCTGATTTCCCCTATTCCGAATGTCCCGTCCCTTACCTACATTAAGGTTTGTATTAAATGTTTTGGGAGCCTTGCCTTGCATAATCCTGCCCGAGATGACGGATTGGCTGGTACTGCTACAGTTGTTTCGATCACTTGAACCGTAACTATCGATACTTGTGCTGACATGCCGCCGCCGGGTAGTGCCCTGTCCTTGACACCCTGTCATACCATCACTGAGGTTATGATTAGTGCTGATGCCGATGAGTTCCTTCTCCCGGTACCTGGTGTTGGGCCGTCACCCCTTATGAAGAGTCGACGTGGAAATTGTCCTTTTCCGCCAGCTGTTTGCATTTCACCTTGAGAGTAGGGCATTCTACGTCCTGCGAACAACTGTTCGTGATGAGGTGCGGGGTGTCAGCTCCGTGGTTTGCCAGGAAATCGGCCATGCCATTTGCCTTTCTCTTGATAGATTGGAAGACAGTGCCTTTCAGATCTCCTATCAATTCTACTATGCTCTCGGTTGCCTTCGCCAGTCTCCAATGTTTGGTGACTTTGCTGGTTTGAGTTCCTGCTTGGAGGCGCTGAGCCGCTAAGATTGCCAAAGAGGAATCCCCCTCTACTATAAAGTTACCCTGTCTGAGGGACCTAAGAACCTTCAAACCTTGCTCCATTGCTGCAAATTCCGCTTCATTGTTCGTACATTTCCCCAACGATCTGCAGAAAATGTGGATTATGTCTCCTTTGTGATTACGTATGACTCCGCCGATACCTGCAATGCCCGGGTTTCCCCTCGAAGCGCCATCAAAGTTCAATTTGAGACAGGCTTCACGAGGTGGTTGCCAACTGTGGATTTGAGATGAGGTGCGGGCATTATGAACTCCGGGGGGGGCAGCTACTGAAGGCTTCCAGTTGAAATGTCTTTAAGATGCGTAAGTCCTTTCCTGTTGGTTTATCCGTTGGGTCGATTTTGCATTTTGCCTGAACCAGCTGTTTGATGTTGATTAAAATAGATTCTTTTGCGCATTCAATACTTCAGTTTTCTTGTGTAAAGACTCGTCTATTCCTTTCTTTCCATATAGTCCATGTGATGAAACCTGGGGTGCATTTCCAAATGCTGCTTACACTGTTCATACGAGAGAACTTTTTCCTCTAATTGGTAATCGACTCCTGAATGGAGTCCCTGTTTCGATCTGTGTCTTCCAAGATTGCTTCCATCCATAGCCATAACTGGGAAGCCCATTCACAGGAGTTGAAGAGGTGATTCATCGTTTCCTCCTCCTGTAGGCACATGTGGCATTTTGAAGGTCCCTGAAATCCTTTTCTTCGTAATTTCTCCCAAGTTAGAGTTTTCTTCTGCATAAGAAGCCACAGGAAGGTACGTATTTTTGGCCATTGAAAGTTATCCCAAATTTTGTCGGCCCAAGGAACTGTGTCAGGATGTTCTACCTGTTCGATTATGCTCCTTGCTTCTTTAAGCGAGAATTCCCCGTTTCCTTTCGGTCCCCACCTGAGCTTGTCATCCTCAGCAGTAATTCTAATCTTTCTTTTGCGAATTTGTTGGTTTAGATCATGGATAACATGTTGAGGCATACCATACTGGTCTAGATCGAAAACTTTCCACTCTCTCCATTCCGAGTCTTCACTGGAAGAGTTCCAGTAGTGGCTGACTCTGCTATGGCGCTCTGATTGGTAGGCTAACATTAGGGGTAGGAGGGCAGGAGATTCTAATTTTGGGGATTGCTGCCAAGCATCCTCCCAGAAGAGAGCTTGAGTTCCATTACGAATTTCCGAGAAGCAGTAATCCTGGATGATGCTTCTGTTAGCTTGGGCGTGATTCCAAATGGGGGATCTGTTGTGGTTATCTTGCAATCTTATGAGATCCAGATTGTTGCTGGTCGGCCTGTATTTCTCCTTCCAATGATTAGCCCAAGGGAGGTTAGTGTTAGAAATCCATTTCCACCAGATTTTGGCTCTGCAAACTCTGTTGATAATAGAGGGATCAACCAGATTCAGGCCTCCCCTGTTCTTTGGTCTGCAAAGTTTTTTCCAGGCCACCAACGACCATTTCTTCTTTTCACTGTTTCCACTCCAAAGGAAGGAACGCTGAATGCTTCTTACTTGATCTAGGACTCCCTTTGGAGCGGGAAGGATTGAAAGCATGTACTGTGGAATGGCTTGGAGGATTGCTTTTGTGAGCACCAGTCTGCCTGCAAAATTTAGGGCTCTGTTAGTCCAGTGTTTGCATCTCCTTTCCATGTTGGCCAGGATTTTCTCCCAATGAGCCTTCTGCCAAGGTTTGAGGGTGACGGGGGCACCTAGATATCTGGAGGGTAAGGAGCCTATTCTGAACCCCAGCAGTCTGGAGAGATGAGATTGAACTGCGTGATGGGTATTGAAAAAAAAGATGGTAGATTTGGAGAAGTTAATCTCCATACCCGAGGCTTTGCTAAAGAGGTGGAGAATGTCCTTGTACGCAATAGCTTCTTTCACTGTGGGGGTGCCATGTAGCATTGTGTCATCCACGAATTGCTGATGCGTGGTAGCAGGGCAGGACCTGATGGGCTGTAAACCTCTGATCTGGCCTTCATCTTTTTTCTTGACAATTAATCTGCTTAGGCCTTCCATAAGAATGACAAACAGGAAGGGGGAAAGAGGATCCCCTTGTCTTATGCCTCTTGAAGGGCTAAAGGCCGTGGAGGGAGTGCCATTGACTAGAATCGAATATCTCGTTGATTTGATAAGCTCTAATACCCATTTGATCCAGGGCTGGCTGAAGCCAAAAGATTTTAAAATAGCTTCCAGGTAAGTCCAACTCACTTTATCATACGCTTTGGATAGGTCCAACTGCATTAGTATACCAGGTACTTTCCTTGAGTGGAGAGAATGTATCATTTCCTGGGCTAGCAAAATGTTGTCTAGAATCTGCCTGCCTTCCACATAGCCGGATTGTTCCTGATAGATGATGCCCGGGAGTATCATCTTCAGCCTGTTGGCGATAACTTTAGATATGATCTTATATATTACATTGCAGAGGGCTATAGGTCAGAATTTTTTCGGGGTATTGGCCTCCTCTACTTTGGGAACTAGAGCTATAAAAGTTGAATTTAGAGATTTAAGGATATTTTTAGATCTTCTTGAGTCCTCCACAAATTCCCAAATATCGTTCTTGACAATTTCCCAGCAGACTTTGTAGAAATTGATGGTGAATCCATCTGGACCCGGCGCTTTGTCATTAGGCATGCTCCTAACTGCCTCCTCCACCTCTTCCATAGTGATCCTTTTCCTTAGGGACCAATTATGCTCCCCTGTGATTAAGTGGGGAATGGCACTGGTTATTTCCTGAATGGCTGCCTCCCTATTGACACTTGGTTCTTGAGCTATGTTACTGAAGTGATTTGAAAGTAGAGCCGAAATATCGTTGTGATTTCTAAGGATTTCTCCTTCACTGTTCTTCAGTTCTAGGATCTTGTTGGCATTCCTGTAATTTATTGCCGACCTGTGAAAAAAATTTGTATTTTGCTCTCCTTCCTTTAGCCATAGCACCCGAGATTTCTGTCTCCATAATGTTTCTTCCTGCTTGCATCTGGTGTGCCATTGTTGTGTTAACTCTTTCTCTTGTTCACAGGAGTCCTCATCTCTCCTGCCTGCTATCCCATCTTTGTGAATTTGTTCCAATTTTTGCTCTATGGTTGCTTTTTCCTGAAAAATATTCCCAAAAACTGTATTGTTCCAATCTTTTAATTTCAATTTTATGTTTTTGAGTCGTTTTTGCAATTTGAACATCTTGGATCCTTCTTCAGCTAAGGGTTCAGCCCACCATTTTTCCACCATGGTAAGAAAATTGGGGTGTTCGATCCAGAACTTCTCGAATCTGAAGGGTTTGTTCCTGGGGGTTCCTGGAACCTCGATAATAAGGGAGATCAGCCAGTGGTCGGATCCTCCACTTGGAAGAATGCTTGACTCCAGATTTCTCCCATCTAGTAATAAATTCTCTGAGACGAGAAAGCAGTCCAGTCTTGAGGAGATTAGATTTTCACCACCCCTCCTATTGTTCCAGGTAAAGCTACCTTGCTTTGGGTACACATCTACTAAATTTGCATTGTCGATGAATTCTTTAAATTGTTCCCCATCCCGATTGAGCTTCCGGAGCCCCCCTTTTTTCTCCATGAGGGAGGTGATCATATTGAAATCTCCTCCCAAGATACAATTTGCTTTAGGGTATCTTTCCATAAGTTTCTTCAAGGAGTCTAGGAAAACAAGTTTATCATCTAACCTCTGAGGACTGTAGATATTAATGCAGAGGAAAGAGGAGGAATTACCTGTAAGAAGCATCTCCATGGCCAGGTAGTTCTTGCTTTCTTCTGCTGCGACTAGCTGGTATCTCCTGGTATCCCAAAAAGTTGCTAAGCCTCCTTCGCGTCCTTTGCTCTCTATCTCTAAAACCTCAAAGTTTCTACCTAGTTTGAGTCGCAATTTTTCAGTGAGGACTTTGTTGCATTTTGTCTCTTGTAAAAACAACATATTAGGATTATTTTTCTCCATCTGTCTTTTTAGAAGTCTTTGTTTGCTTTGACTGTTCATACCTCTTGCGTTCCAGGATACAATCTTCATGATTAAACAAATTTAAGGAAGGACGGGTACTCACTTAACTGCTTGATCTGCCCTGCATTGATAAACATCTCCCCCAGGTCCTGCAAGTGTTCTCCATTTGATTTGCGTCCTCTCCGGCGTTTGTTTACTGAACCAGAGATTTTGCCTAGGGCTGTTCTATGTTGATTTTTGCCACCTTTAATGACGCCGAGTTTGTGCTTCTGTTTCTCCATGATGTCTTTTTGTCGTGCTATGAAGAGGTCCTTGACCCTTCTTATCTCTTCCTCTGACGCTGTTTCAATCCCTTCGGTTTTCCATTTGTCCACCAGAGCTGATAAATCTAACCCTGCCATAGCAAGTGTTTCATCTAACTCCTGATCTTCACTCCCCGCTTCACTAGTTAACATCTCTGTCTCGTCATCCGACTCCTCTGTTCTGTCTTGCATTTGGACTTCCCCGCTGGGCATCCCGGTTTCTTTGCCTTCCGCTTGGGGGTGTTCCTGTCCTACTTTCTCTGTTTCTGTGTCAGTTGTGTTCTTTTTTTCCTCTGAGTCAGTCTCCTGGTCCAGATATTCAAAGGGATTGTTGAAGAGATTTTTCCTTGCGTCTCCTTTGATATTCCTTCTTCTGTTGGCCCTCTGGCTGTGCTTTGGTTTAATAAAGTCGTTTTTGGCTTTGTTGTTCTGGGTTTTTTCTTCTTCTGCTTCCTTCTGGTTCAGAGGGCAGTCTCTCCTCAGATGCCCATGTTCATGACATTTTCGACACTTGAAGGGTATGTGCTCATAATCTAATGCTTGGAAGTATTCCTCGTCCCTGTACTCTAGCCAGACTCCTTCATGAAGCGCTCCGGAGACATCCATTTCAACACAAATTCTTGCACAGGAAGTGTATCTTTTTTGCAGGGTGGCTTCTGAAGCTTTAACAAACTTACTAAGCTTGTCCCCTATTTGCTTCAGGGCGCTCAACCCCCAGTAGTCAATCGGGAGAGAAAAGAGTTTTATCCAAACTGGGACGCGGGTGAAAGATTATTTTTCCGAGGCAAAGTTCGGCTGCCAGGGTCTCATGTATAACCCTGCTGAGGCTAGATAATATGGGCCGCCCTCGAAAACCTTGTCTTTGTCTTCAATGCTAGTGAAAACTACAGTGAAAAAACCTCTTGCTCCTAGATGTAGCTGCACATCTCCTTTAGGTTTCCACATCTGCCTTATCCATTGGGAGAGAGTCCTCTCCATTGGCCAGATTCCCATGAATCTGCAGATGATGGCATGTTCAGCCATGTGCTCCCTATAGGTTTGTATTTCCGGGTCAGAGATAGTCACCCGTAGGCTTTCAGTTTTCTTTGGCTTATAGGCGCTACTGGTGGCTCGAGACTTGTTGGGGTTAGCGTTGGTATCCCCCTCCTTTTCCGATTGCCTTTTGTTGCTATCATCTTGTTCTTTGTCTGTTTGTGGTTCCGCTTCCTTCTCTCCCGCGGGCTGAGTTTTCTCCGCAGTGTTCTCTTGATTGCTGCCCTTATTCTGTTCTTCTGATATTCTGACCTCTGCAGAGAAGACAGTCTCGTCAGACATCATTGGTGTCTTCTCCTTCTTGTTTCTACTATTCATCCTTGAACTATTCTGACCCTCTATTCTGACTCCTTCCTTCATGTTCTGCATTGGTTTTTGCAGGATGACCTGCTTGAAAGTAGGGGTCCCACTGGACCCCTCTGCGCCCATCCAATCTGACAGCAGACTCCCCTTTCGAAACAGTGCTACCAGTCTTGATCTGTGGTGCTCCAGGCCTATAACAGTGCTGCCAGTCTTGATTTGTGGTGCTCCAGGCCTGTAACCCTAGGGCTCCTCCCTTAACAAATTTGAGATGTTATTTGTACATATATTTTGATTTTTTTGTTATTTTTATTACCGAGTTAGTTGAAAATTTAAATAAAAATTATTAAAAATAACAAATTCCAAATATATTTGGTATACATATTAAACATTAAACAATAGAGTTTTTGAGAT
>APFE031496989.1:0-18311 GCA_000404065.3 Pinus taeda
TGCATGAGAGAAGCTTATGTAAATTTTCATTCTTTTATTAATAAATTGCCTGTAGTAGCCACGTTGGCGCAGGCCGTGGACTGTTTCCCTCTCTAAGGGTTTTAACCACGTCAAAATACTGGTGTATTGATCTCTTATCTGTTTGTGAGCGGTGTCCTTCTGGTGTTCTGTCTGAGGAACTTACCCTGTAAATTCCTACAACATACTCCCCCCTTAAGAGGAACACCGTCCTCGATGTTCACCTCTTGTTGGGAACTTGAGATTTTAATCATGGTATAACTATCTAAACCACACTAAAAGATGATCCTTCCTCTTTAAAATCCAAGATTTCATTCCAATAAATGACAATAACCGAAATAGTAATGATATAATCATAGGAAAGATCAATAGTCACAAGCATCCATAACTGCAAAATTATGCAAGTTCTAATTGCCACCACTTGGCCCTTATTCAAATTCAAAAACCAGACTCTATATCAACTTACGATTACTTACCATCTACTCTTGAAAATCATGAGAACTTGCTTGTAAGAATTTTAATAATGGTTGGTCAACCCATCAACCCTCCACAGTAAGTAATCCTATAATATATGACAAACAAATTCAATAGCATTAGTCACAATATTCTGAGCCAAATAAACTACTTTTAACTATCAATCAATTGTGCTATGTTAGATGACTTTTAAATCACAGTACTTTTACAAGTACCTTAAAGAGCTCATCACTGCTCCAGAAGCACACTAAAATGATTCTCACTAAAGACATCCACAGAGTACTTCTAAAAGTACCAAAAGAGCACCTAGCTCTCTAATCATCAAAACAGTCAATCACTGCATCAAGTGAATTTTCTTAGCCCCTACCAAGACGTTTACAAGATTAATAATATAATAAAGGAATTAAAATTTTCAATAACTCCTTATTGAACACTAAGCTCATTTCCTGTTAAATGTACATAACATATTTCACGCAACTATATATAGAATTTATTTTTAACACAACATATAGCCGACTAGTTAATTTCTTTAGCTATGAGAATCATAATAGGCTAAAGAATTCCCAACCCATGGGAACTGGTTTCCACAACCAAGTCGAGTCATTTTCACATCCAGATAGTTTCTTGGATAGAGACCTTACCAGGTCTAACATGGAATTCCACTGGCCGACTAGCTCAAGAATTCTATGGAGAGGAGATCCGGGCAGACAAGTACCATCAACCCCTCCGGGAAGGTAACTGCCATCAACCCAAACTCGGGCAAGACAAGTACCATCAACCCCTCTGGGTAGGTAACTTTCATCAACCCAAGGCATTCCAGCCTTTCACAATCCGGGCAGACAAGTACCATCAACCCCTCCGAGCAGGTAACTGTCATCAACCCATGGCATTCTAGCCTTTCACAACTATCTGCAACTGTGTGGCATGTTAAATTTCTCTTTTATCATTCTTTCCCAAAGTAATTTACGTAATGAACCATATGTACATTATCATAAAAAAAATATACATGCATGCACACCATGCATTTACACTTAACCCTCGTCATGGGTCCACAACATCTAGATTGATGGGAAACATATTTCTCAGACATGTTGTATGCATTCAGATTCTAAATAACACAATTCATGCATATCATATAACTTTATTCTTTCTCATTTATGATTGCAATTCACATTGCAACGATTTATGTGATGAGTTTTCTTGTTGCCATTAAGCTACCTCTACTTAATCCCATCAGCAACGTTAGTTATAAATATGCATCAGTTAACAAGTATTCAATTTCCAATTTTTTTTCATGCATACAATAGTCATGTATAAGCATATGCCCAAGCATAATTGTCAAACAATAGTTGAGTTAATGAAATTCTAAACATTTCCAATTTCCCTAGTCCTGTTGTCTTAAAGTCCATACCGTCAGTAATGGAATATTATTTACGTTTACTATGGCCAGCATTGGCCATGCATCATTAATATAATTAAGAATAATCAAGGTGTTCTGACCAACCATTGGTTCAACATGCATAGCTAACTAATTAAACTACCCTTATTGGAAGCAATACCTCTACCTATGCAATTAGAAGCATGATCCCCTAAGTGTCACACATGCACTAGAGTTACCACTTGATGTTAGATGCAACAACTATCTTATCACTACTATGTGACCATTTCAGAATAATGACTTCAAGGACATTACAAAAATCATTAACATCAACACACTATAGTTATCATTTTCCAACTCCTTAAGCATGGTCAAAGGAATACTCACATGCACATCAAGCGCTATCTGGTCATCACCAGACTTACCGATTCTTTTTCCTTTTTCGTCTGTCCCTGCAGCATGGTCTTCTCCCTTCTCCTTGCCTCCTTCTTCCTTTGAAAGCATCTACAGTTGGGGAAGGTAGTTAGAGTTTATTAATAACTTCATTAACAAAGCTAGTCTATTTATGAATAATTGTCACATGTAATTCTACCATGAATGGGTCCTAGAAATGTTACCCACTGAACATGCCTCTACAATTAACTTCATACTGGAATGCAACATGCATAAGAAATCCATTTTTCCCATAGTAGAGATAAATTTAGCCATCATTAAATCGAGGCTCAAAGGATTTTTATCTCACAACTAGTAATGATTAACATAAACACATACCATGCTAGTGAATCTCAAATAATTAAGACATAAGCATACACTATTCATCAAGCATTCTCATGGTGAGTAAAATTAAGAACTCTTCTCATAAAATCATCATACACATTCCACGCATGTGACATCAATCAACCATTACTTGTTTACGGATTGTAATAATCTTAAATCCAATGCAATTAATGCACATAAGTTCTATTGGTTAGTCATGCAATACTAACCAATCTCAACTACCAATCATCTTCAAGCATCTATGACAAGACTAAATAAAAAATTAGTTATTACAATTCAAGTCGATTCAAGCAGATAAAGTTTTCCACTTCGTGCCAAAATATCCATATCAAATAGCACAGAAATAGACAGTTACAAATCTGGAAAACTAGCAACAAAACTTACGAGAACTATCTTCTCAAAATGAAATATTGTAAATATAATAACATGCACATATTTTAATTCAAGAAAATTGAGCAAGATACTTATCTTTTTCCTGGCAGCCTGCACACCGCAAGATCCCGATGTCAAAACCGCTCCTCAATCTTTCTCTTCATTATGCTACACCACCACGGAGCTCGACGAGGGCCTCACAGACGAGAAATCATGTACAGAGGGTCCAAAACGATGGTTGAAGTGCAAAGCATTCCCATAAGTACCAATTATTTCCTCCTCCGGCTCCGTCTTGATATTTCGCTTTGAAGATTTATTCCATGCACCACAACTGCCAAATATTTATGACTGTCTTCAGGTGGACGTTGCACATGCACTAGCTCTTGTCCCTAATTGTCTTGCACAGTCTTTTAAAAAAAAAAACCATATCGTCAAATCCAAGGACATCCTCGTATTTTACATTCATGCATTGACTCATTAAAATTAGTTCATTGCAACATCAATCCTGTTTAATAAATACATCATTGTTATCGCCATATTTGCAAATCAAAAGTGGGTTGTTGATTGTCACTTTCGTCAATGACTGTTCAAGATTTTTCATAAGTGTAATGAGTGTTCAATATTGTTCTTAAGTGCGACAAAAGTTTCATTGTCTTTTATCATCATCAGGAATCCAATGTCATGAACATAGTTACGCAACAACTTTATTACTTACTACTCAAAGCAGTTATAAACATGATTCACACATATAATGTCGAAGGTAGTGTACTACACAGATGAATATGCGAATGGCTAAACACATACCTTAGTTAATGCCACTGGTGGCATACCTCAATTTCTTCTCCGCCAACCAATTCCCAAAGGCGCCAATATTGCAAACTAGGCTCTGATACCACTTGTAACATACCCCGGTAACCTCGCATGTAAAAGTAGGGAGTTAGAATTTTTTTATACAAATTACCACAGTAATTATCCAATTCACAACTCCACAATTCATCATTAACCGTTAGATATAATGTTCATTAGTACATCAAGTAAATTTCCATCAAAGACAGTAAGTTACATAACCATTGCATAACCATTAACCACCACTGTGGTAGTGTAATAACATAAACTCTCTCATGAATCCTTGCATCCATTTCATAATTTCCATAAACATATTAATTAATCTCATACTTGGACAATATGATCATGCCATTAAATAAAGAACCATCAACATCAATCATCATCAAACCGACACAAAAGGCAAACACACCATTGAACACCGATATACCTTGGAAACCCTGTAGGGTGAAAACCAGCAAATGTTTAATCTTATTATTAAACTCTCGTGAGGGTTTTCACCCCTCACTCAATGGCTCATAAGGGATTCCATCCCTTAACCATTGTTATGAAATCATTACAATGAATTATCATTAAGTTGTCACATAACTAGCTAAAAGCTAATACAATTTCCATGTAATCTTTTACTTACATACCGCCACATACAACATTTCTTGTGGCATGATTATTGTAGCAATGTTCAATCCTGCTAGTCAAATTCATTTGCATCATCCATTAATCCTTTTCCTGCCACAAGATTAAACATCACTTTCCTTTGGCACCATCTGCCATATTTTCCTGTCAATGTAGTTGTCAACAAGCTTGGCAACAAGATTAGATACCATAATAATGAATCAATAATCAACCTCTAACAAAGATCTTTTAGCACCTACTCATATGCATGAGCAAGCATGACATACTATATAACTAGTGCATATACTCAAGTAAATATTGTTTGACCCCCATAATGTCTATTTACACTAATGCGTAACTCTCCTTAAGAGTTCTAACTCATTAGTTCTACTAACATGTAACACTAATGCATAACTCTCCTTAAGAGTTCTAACTCATTAGTTCTACTAACATGTAAAACGTTCGTTATAACTTCATATATGTAATAAACCGTTATTTCTATGCTTAAGCACATATGTTCTTTTCACATAGTTATTTCTAGAGAACTCAACATAATCTCTCTATCATACAAAGAACATAACTCCATATCACAATGACTAATATTGTTCATACCATTGCTTATCATATTACCCTTCTCTAATGTATGCAACACATATTCCCTTCACTAGAATATTACCATCATTTCATACAACAAACCACATACCTCTTTCTTAAAGGAAGTCATTATAATCCTCATTTCTCTATCTTCTTATATGAGGGTTTCTGAAGATTCCCTTTCAAGAAATTATTAAAGATATCTATTTTTACGCATGAAAATCAAGATACCAAAACAAGGTTTACTTACCCTTTTTGCATCAAAATCAAGAAAATCAACACAACTCATCTAACAAGACAATCTCTCCAAGAGATTATTATTTTCAAGAAAGTTAACATGACCACTTTCTCTAAGTACACACAGACTCATATTTCCATAGTCACATTAGCTACCCTTATGTGCATGCAACATGTGTTTTTTTCCTAACACAATTATTTTTACTTTAATGCACATAGTCTTTTCATGAAACAAGTAAAGATTTTGATTCTTGTATGACCACTATTCATATGTATCTTTAAAGGAAAGAACCTCTAATCTTATTTCCAAGAAAACTCTCATAAAATCCTTCATCTTCATACATGAAGTATGCATACTTTTCTAGAATGAAGCTATATTTACGTATATATATAATATACTCTTTCTTCAAGAAAGTTAAAAATGAATATCTATGTGCCTAGAAGCACATCTTTAGCTATCTTTATCATGCATGTAATGCATACTCATTTCACTAGAAACTTAGAAATCAGCTAGTATCACAACGCAATAGCATATATCCCTTTCCAATAAAATCCAACTTAACTTCTATTTCTATTATATGCATTCTTTCTTTCCATAAATGCAATATTAACTTCTATTTTTTTAAAATGCATTCTCTTTTCCAAAGATGCAATATTTACTTCTATTTCTCTAATATGCCTTCTCTTTTCCAAGAATGCAATATTTATTTCTATTTCTTTAATATGCCAAGAATGCAATATTTACTTCTATTTCATTAATATGCCAAGAATGCAATATTTAGTTCTATTTCTTTAATATGCATTCTCTTCTTCAAAAATGCAATAGCCATTATTAGAATATGTATTCTCCTTACCCAAAATAGCTATTTCTATGAGCAAAATAACATATACTTATCTCTTTAGTTGACCACCAAGAGCTATTCAAACCACGGACAGATCTATATCTCCAAAGACATCCGAGGGAAAACAACAAAGTCAAAACTGGTATGATCAATGGGGTCCAACTTCGACATTGTGAGATCTTCGTGAGATCTTCTCGCATCCAACTGAGAAAACTATGTGCACTCTATATTCCAAGTTCTCAACTTACTCACACTTCATACTCCTCTGGTTTCGAAGCAATTTCGGAAAGTAGACTCCTTCATTCATCCGCTGCAACCTCAGAGAACGCAAATGCCAACAGAAAACGCTTCAGCATTGTGAGATCTTCGTGAGATCTTCTCGCATCCAACTGAGAAAACTATGTGCACTCTATATTCCAAGTTCTCAACTTAGTCACAGTTCATACTCCTCTGGTTTCGAAGCAATTTCGGAAAGTAGACTCCTTCATTCATCCGCTGCAACCTCAGAGAACGCAAATGCCAACAGAAAACACAGTGACAGTCAAGAGATTTGCCACTCTCGACACTGCAATACCTCGCACACTCGCCATCTTCCCCTTCCTTCACATTACTCTTTCACTATTAATTCACTGGCATCCATCTCCACTCGGAATGCATGCATGAAAACCCAGAACTAAAAAGCCCTCCGCCTCGAGCTTAAAAGATTCCTCAAAAAACCCATAACGGTGTCATCCCTACACAAGTTCACAACTAAAATACATTTTTAACCTCTTCCGTATCCCGCAGTTCTATCGAACAGTTTTTCCTCCTTTCTTGATTTCATCCTTATTTAGAATTAGTTTTCATAACTGAACTGTAACTTTTTATTTATTTATTTTACCATGAGTTATTTTAGGGATGTTATAGCACCCAAACCACCAACATAACTAACAAGAGATTGGGATAGCACCCCCACACTAGTGGAAACTAGAAAGAACTCCTAACATAGAGGCAACAACAGAGCAACAGCCAACAAGCAAAGACAAAACCCTCCAACTACAATGACATGTAGAAAAGGTTAAAAACACAAAGAGCTTACCCCACACAAAAGAAGGGAGTTCTAAGAGCTTCTAAATTCGCGAGGAAGACCTGAAGCTAGTTATGGCATGGAAGCTACACAAAACCCTGTCCGCTCGGGTGCTTGGATCCCAAGGGCATACCAAGAGGTAGAACCCAACCTAAGCCAGAAAATCACAGTCTTCTACTTCGCTCCTCAATCAAGGCCAAAACCCCAGTGAGACACCATGGAACTAGACCTAGACACCTCTAATATCCTCCCATCCCAAATTCATCACCTAAATTTCCAAATTGAAGTAAAATGCTCTGAGAAATTGAATTTAACAACAAAATGCATGAGAGAAAACATCACACAAGAGAATTAAATGCAAAGACCCATGAGGAAGGATTTAATGACCACTTAAAGGAAGAGCAAACCCCAATAACCTCACATGTGACATATGTACATGCTCTTGATCATCCCTATTGAGAATATTTAATACTAAGATTTAAATTAAATAGAAAAAAGGAAAATCCTCATATACATTCACATTACATAATACTAAAAATAAAATAAAATAATTTTATAAACGAATCCAGTTAATTGAAATATACAGAAAGAAAAAACTAAAAACCTCAAAATATATAACATAATAATTTTATTAAAAATAAAATAAACTATCTTAAAAATATTCTTCTTAATATATCCAACATAAATTATTAATATAAGTTTTATCTATTAAAATTACAATATGAGTTTTCCCATGAAAATAGAATTATAATTTCCATACTATAATCACAAATACAATTATTATAAATAATTATTCTATTATCAATTTGTCACATATTAAATAAGCATGTATCTTGAAAAATAGTTAAGCTTTTTATTTATTTTTTTAATTAAATTGATTAATTAAAAATAATGTGAAAATAACCATTGGTTATAGTTTTTTGGGCATGTGATATGGTGACATATTAAAGTTCAAACATTATCTCAAAAATGGTTATGCCTTTTTTACATTTTTAATTAAATTGATTAATTATGAATAGTGTCATATAAACATTGGGTATGGTTTCTTGGACATATGGTATTGTCCCCAAGTATTGTAACAAAGTCTATTTACGAGTTATAATTTTTTTTTTTTTTTAATTTTTTATGTTTAAATTTTTTGTATTATATATATATAGCTTATTTGTTTTAAGTGGCTGTGAATCTATATGACATAAAAATCTATTATTTTTAATTAAATGAATATAAAATTAATAATTTAGTTAAACTTTATAGTTTTTTAATCTAGAGTAATAATGAGTAATATTTTAATGCCTTATTCATGAAGATACAAATAATTAATTACTTAATCTAATAAATAATATATACTGTCAAAAGTTAAATAATAACCCATTACAATTATATATATAAAAGAAAATAAAAACCAAGAACTTGTCAAAAAGACTATTTCAAAGCATATTTTGATTAAATTTTTAATTAAAATGTCAAAATAATATTTACTTAACATGAAACTAGTCTCAAGTAAACACCCTTGACGCTACTGAAAATAAATTCCAAACACAAAAACTCATATTATATGTGTGATGTTATCCATTCATCACTTTGAATCGAATGGGCGTATGTTGACCCATTCTATCACCTTGAATGGAGGACGTTGTTGAGCCCTCCCCTACTTATTTGAGTGTATATATATATGAAAAAGTAATTTTGATTTTTGCGAAAACATATCCATTCGATCTCCATCGAAACACCGCTGGCCAACGTTTCATTTCAAAATCATCCCTCAATCTCTTCACATTCCCTTCGTATGCCTTCAAAACTGCGCGCTCCGCTTGCATCGAATCCCCTGGGTAGGCGATTGGCCCGTCAAATGGCTCCACCTGTTAACAATAAGAGACTCGGCCGTCCAAATGTCCAGCCCCCTAGAAACACCATGGATAATAACACGCGCCAATTCCATTCTCATCGGCAGCCAAATAGCAGAGGCGCCTTTGCTCCCAATTCCCGTTCCCTCCATTGTTCCAAGCTGAATAAACCCAAATCGAAATCGAAGAGGAATACGACACAGAATATGAGAGCTGGTTACGCAGGGAATGACAGTAGTTATTCGTATCATGCACCGCCTGCTCCTCACAATATAAATACCTTCCTCGGACCGGCAAGGCATAACGGTGGTATTGCTTTTCATTCCCCACGCGATTACCCTAGCTTTGCCACCTCCCCTACCATTAACCCCTTTAACCCTAACCCTATGTCTCCGACCTACCGGGCCGTTAACCCTAACCCTAGGTCTGCGACCTCCCGGGCCATTAACCCTTACTCTAGGTCTGCGACGTCCCCTGCCATTAACCCTAACCCTAGCCTGCATCGCAGTACAGAGTCAGATTACGGTTGCACCACTCCTATCTTTCATAACCCTTCCATCACACCGCCTAAGAAAGGTGATTATCGCTGGCATCTGGAAGAAGAAAATAATAAAGTGAATAATGAGTTTAATTTAATAAATTACCTACTTAAAAGTGTTGATAGACGATTGAACCGGCTCGAGCTTATTCATAACGATTATGCTTCGAGGAATATAAATAATAATAATGAGGCAGTGGATGCCTCATCTTCAGAGAACAGTATTGGAAATTAAACAGAGTATGCTGGCTGGCTGGTTGAAGAGCCGATGGTATTGTGCTTTTCTTGGTTGAATTTGGCCAATGAATTTTTGGAAATTAGATTTTATCGCTGTTGTTTCAAGCTCGTGTCTCCATACTGATTTTAATCAGGGTTTCAGGACCGGGCCGAAATCTGCTGCTGCACAGTAATTGGATTTTGTGAATTCAGTAAGCACGAATGCCTTGTGTTTAACTTATCCAGAGAGTGAGTTTGGTCCGTAAGAGAATTTTTGTCACACTGAGAACAATATTGGGTGATTTCTATTAATCAGGTCCATACCCAAAGTTAAATTTTCATGCATGGTTTTTGCAATGTTCAGGGTTTGATATGGATGATGGGATGGCTCAGTTGGGGTTGCATCCGCTTCTTGGTCATATGTTATGCCATCATCCAGAAGAATAATGGATGGAAGTGGTAATGGTCTGTTGCAGGTTCTTATGGCATTGGCTGCAGGTGATAATTCATCTCATTGTTGTTGTCTTTTGTGTTGCCTGGGTTACTTGAGAGCCTGGCTATTGTTATTACGTGCCTGCGTTGTGGCAGTGTGGAGTTCCTGGCATTTTCTGTTTTGCTTTGGTTTATTGTGTCTGGCTGTTGGTCTGGTGCTTGCAGAACTGCTTCAGAACCTGGAGGATGTTATGTGCATGTTTTCTTGTTTTTATGACAATGGCATGGTTTTGAACGTGTGCAAGTTTTGTAGAAGGAATGGAATTCGGGGCAGTTCGATGCCTTGGTTTTGTTTGCATTCACATGTTCATGTGCTGAAATGAGCTGGGATTTTGGAATTCTCCGTGTTTTCATGATTTGGTTTTGTTTGGAGTTATTTTGTGGGTTTCCGTAGTTCCTTCTCTTCTTATTGTGGCAATAGTGGTTGTTTAAATGTGTGAAAGAAGAGTACTTGAATATGATTGATTTACAGAGTTCTAATTGTTGAAGTTATTAAAGGTAAATAAGTAAATTTGATTTATATTTTTAATGAATGATAAAAGTAAGGTATATTTTTAATGAATGATAGAAACAAAATGAATTTTATTGTAATGATACATAGTTAAAAAAGTTTTGTATTTTTAAAATAACATTCTAAACCATACTTATTTACTTAAAAAACACCATTGCTATCAATTTGGATATATGTGTTTTTAAAAATCTATGTTATTAAATTGTTTAGATTTAGATTTCAATTGGGATATATATGTTTTTAAAAATCTTTGTATTATTAAATTGTTTAGATTTAGATTACCACTCTTGAATATTTATGTAAATCTGAGTATTATTAGGTTAAGTCTATGCCTCCACCCTTTATTTTACACATTAAAACACTATAAAAGTCAAAATCAATGAGTCAAATCAAACCTATGTTTTCACCTTGTATATATTTCACACATTAAAACTCTATTATAGAGATGTGTGAAGTAATAAATCTATGGTTTGTGGAATGGCTATACACCCTTTATTTTACACATTAAAACACTATAAAAGTCAAAATCAATGAGTCAAATCAAACCTATGTTTTCACCTTGTATATATTTCACACATTAAAACTCTATTATATACATTACCTTGAGATGTGTGAAGTAATAAATCTATGGTTTGTGGAATGGCTATACAGCTTTTAACGTACCTCAGCAATTATGGTTTTACTTTACCATTTTTTACATTTTTCTTAATCTCATGCATTGTGCCTAAACCATTTACCCTCAAGATCTTTGTAAAACCACTTTTTATATTGATTTGAATGTATTAATCTTAGGTGGGAATCTCTACCAGGTATGCAAACAAATTTAAAAATTAAAAATAATGGAGAGCATTTTTATAGTTACTTTTACTAGAATGAGATTATGGGAGAAAACTTGAGGTAAGAGGAGGTTGAGTAAAATGAGGTAAAATGATGATACATGTTCTAGAAATACACTTCAATACAAAACATGGAGTTTTCAATGCTAGAAAGAGATGTTTCCTCCTTGTAGAATAATTTCACCCATGTAAAAATGAAATTTTACAAAGCAGAGAAATAATATGAATTTAAGGAGAAAAGAAATTATAAACAGGAAAGTCAACATAAATTTTGGATAAATGAGATTCTACATAAGTAAAAAGGAAACTAAAAGATATTTTACTAGTCATGGCAGAACAAGACATGGTTTTCAAAACCATGGGAAAGAAATCCGTCCATGGTTTAATGAAATAAGTTTGAATCTTATTTATTCACAAATATATAAATTCAAAGAAAAATAAGACAAATTTCAAACAATGATGGTTTACTGGATAAAATCATTTGAGAAAATATTTTGAGATTTCATTTATGAAATTCATGACAATAGAGAGATGTATTTACATGTTTAAAAAAATTATTTGGGAAATATTTTATCCAAATAAGGGACAACTAGTTGATAAAGGTAGTAGAGTTAACCAACTTTGAAGGGTAGATAGCAGATTTTGTGAAAACAACATCAACCACTCTAGATTCCAAGACAGAGGACCAACATTAATAAAACAATTTCAGATTTAAAGGAATAGGGCATCTAAATTAGCATCAATGAAGCTATTCTCAAATTTGAAGGAAGAGGATTTTCTAGCAATTCCAAATCTCCTGCATATTATTTAGAGATGATTTGTATTTTAGGTGCATTATTTGTGATTTTATTCTAGAAAAAATGGTAACAACTTCATGAGTTGTAATATGTACATATTGTTTGATTTCGAATGTAAAAGGGTTGGATTTTGATGCCAAAATCCTGCGATTTTTGTAAAGAATTTTAATTGAAGCCTTTTGGCTAGAGTCCATGACAAAATTTGTTTCTTCTATATGTTCTTCTAGTGATTTCATAATTTATTTTTGCATATGTTCAAGGTAACATAAGAACTACGACAATCCCAGGTTTGAGTATCAACTTCCTTGATAACCCATCACAAACTTATCATCATTATGGAGAATAACTAATTGAATAGTTTATTTAAAACAACTCCACAGCATTTAATTGTTGCATTTTGTCATCTCTTGAATGTATATTTGTTTGGTTGTAGAATTCTTCTACACACATCTACTATATTTGGTTGATTTTGTATTCAATATGAAAGTTTAATTATCATATATTATCTTCTATTCCCCCACCAAACTCTCTAAAGTTATGTTATTCTATCAAAGCTTTGATTAAGTCTTTGCAAGAGAGAGATGTATTAGATTGGATACTCATCATGGCCACTTATACAAGTCATAGTTTTGGCCATTGTGCTTCATAGGTTGTTATCCAGTGACAATGAAAAACTTTAAAAAAATTCTTCACAACACTTGAGGGAGCCCCCTCTTGTTTGAGGGCCAGATCTAACCTAAAGTTTGTAGTAGTTTAGCATCCAAAAACTTCCTTGGAAAAACATATACAACAACCCCTTTGATTTTCTTGTATTCTAGTTAATATATTTTAAGAAACTAAAATATTTAATATATTTTAATGTTTCCTATGGTTACTTTGGTTTTCTTGTCTCTTAATTAACCTGTTATTGATTTAGATTTAGACATTTTTAAGAAAAAATAGTTGATTTTCAATATTTTTTTAAAATATAATTCACTATATCAATCTGATACTAGCTATCTCCACAAACAACATCCACTTATTATTTTGAAGAATCAAAATAGAATATACAAACATATTATAACAAGATATTCAAATATAAGTAAAGAGAAAAATAATAATACCTTAATATGTCCCCCTACATGACCTACCTTTATATTATCAAATAGTTATATTTTAAAGTTTCCCCATGATTTTTTGATTTTCTTGTATTTTAGTTAATATGTTTTAGAACACTCATTGAGTTAATATATTTTAAATTTTTTAATGGTTACTTTTATTTAATTAATTATTTTTGGGGCAAATATGATAGTCCTGAAAATATGAAATTACAGTTCACAATAATAACATTTGGTGAATTGTTTGGTTTAAATTTTTTTTTAGTGGTTTAGACCATCTAAAAAAATAAAAATTTGAAAATAATTTGAAGAAAATTGTTAAAAATAGTATTATTATTATTTATGATATATATATCATTATAATTTATAAGGTTAAAGAAACCTCTAAATTTAAAACTTCTCGTAGTTAATCAAAAAAATTTGATAAAAAAACAAGTTTAACCAACATTAAAATAATCATTTTAACTTTTTAAAGTTTGGATTTCTATGTTTGTTTTTTATTTTTTATTGCATGGTTCTTTGTATTTGAAATTTAGAACACAGTAAATTTAGATAAATAATTTTATACTTAAAAATTATTTGTTTTCTGTAATTCAATTGTGTGGCTAACATGATTTTATATATAGATAATTCTAATCAATTATTACAAATATAAAATAAAATGTTGTAATAATAGATGTAGTGAAAATGATGAGGCATATGTATATTTTTATCATTGTAAGGTGTTTATTAAAATTTTAATACTTGTTTGTGTGATTCAAATCTTCCTTATAGGAATTTTTTAAAATTATTATTTGTGTTTATAATACTTTATTTCTAATATGTTTATGAATAGTATTATGATCAATAATGCTTCTGTTTCTTTCAATAAATAGTTTATTTTGAAGTTTAAAATTTTTTTGTAGTCATTTTAATCACTTATTTGTTGTTTTTTTCATAGTTGCTATTCAATAATTTCTAGTTATTGGTAGCATAGCAGTTTTGGGCTTGCCTCCAGAAACTCTGCAATCTAAACTTTGCAATCTTTGAAGGTAATCATCCTTGATGATTGGAATTCCACAGTTCAAGAAGCCCAACACCAAGCCCCCCAAAAGTTGCCCAGTTCCCAAGAATTTCATAATCTTTCCTAGTAGCTTGCATGGAAAGTTTCCCCATAAAAGAAAGAAAACTAAAGGGCAAAAAACATCCCAAGGAAATATGGATATATTATTAGTTTCATGAAGGTGGCACATTTCTATTTTTAGACATTTTCGCCAAGTGTCTCTTTTCCTTGATTTTAGGCATGCACCTCATAAACACTTATTGCACTTACGATCTTGGAGATTTTCTCGGTGAGTCACTTTTGTTATCTTTTACTGCTTTTTCTGTGGCTTTTTGTCATTTCTTTTCTGTGAATGTTCAAGCTGTAGAAGTGTTGTTCTATTTTTTTGTTTTCATTCCACAAGTGTTGCATTGGTTTTCATGGTTTCAGTTGCAGCGACTCCCCTCACATACTTGATTTTCTTTTTATTTGATCAGTTTCTGCACTTGATCTACATTGATTCAATCATACTTAGTTTGTTTTGCACTCAAGATCACATCATCACTCAATTTTTCTTGGTTTTCACACTTCTGCGGGGCAAATCTACAATTTCTTGGGCTGGATTTTCCCTTGCTTAGCTGGGCATTACACAATCCTAAGGCTCAAGCCACAAGCTTGGCTTATGGAACTGCACAATGTGGAATTTAGGCTTGAACCAACTGCACACTCCACAGTGACAAGGGTCAGCTTGTCACCTTGCCCATTGAGACCACGCAGTGCACAGTCTCTGCCCAGGCTCGCACTACGCATTGCATAATCCCTAGCCTCAAGCTTCATCCTTGGCTGTTGGAACTGCACAATGCGTAGTCTCTCCCACTATCTACCAAGGCTAGCACTGCACATTGCATAGTCCCAAGCATCAAGCTTCATCCTTGGATGCTGAGATTGCACAATGTATCGTTCCCACATGCAGCGAGTCCCTCTTGCCAATGAAAATTGTAGAATCCTTCTTTCCAATTGCCTGACTTTCTGCTTGATCATGCCTTGAAAGTAGATGCGCTAAAGAATATTGTTTGCTTTCCATGAGTGTCTTTCATGTCCTATAGGTACCATAGTTGTTGACCACCTCTCTCTAGGAGTCACTATTATCATGGAACCAAAGCAAGATGCTTCTAAATAGATCATTGAAAGAAGTACTAGGGAAGTAGTTGAGCATGCGCTAGTTAACTTGCCAATATATACAGATGCTCAATTGTTTATAGAAAATAAGTTAACACTAACATGTCAACAATTCCAGCAGCAGTAGCAGAAGGCAACAAAGGTTGGTGACAAAGTAGAGGGAGAACAAGGATGCAAAATGGAAGCGGATTCAATCCTTATGCAAGCAAATATGGCAGTAGAAGCAAAGAGGAATTTGAGGATACATGAGGAGATCATGACTATACATAAGGAAGTTGTCCGCTTGCATAGATTGGAGTAGTAGAGCAAGGAATTTTTTAGGACTCTTAGGAATGTGCAAGCTGCCATCACCGCCATATAAGAATGGACAATGCGATACAAAATGGCACCACTTACTTTGGTAAATAAGATGAAGCCACAGGCAGAATTGGAGAAAGAAAGATTTTGAATGTTGATTCAAAACTACAAGCAACTCACCTCATTCATTGGAAACATTACAGCCTCATATGAATGATTGTAAAACAGTTTGGATTTCATGGTGAGAACCCACAAGATCCCATAAGTCAACTCACTCACCAAAGCTAAGCACAAACATCAAGTTAGGCAGGAGATTGAAAAGTATTTGGAGTGACTGAAACATATTGTCACCAAGGAATATTTGGAGCTAAACAAACCAAACAAGAAAAGCTACATTAGTGGTCCAGTTCAAATCAGAACAATGTTGCTCTTGGTTGAGAAAGAGGTTAAGACTAGCTCCAAGTCATATTACTCAGACACTATGGAGGCTAGAGTACACTTCCAACCAGACACCTGTGAAAGTGCCTAGTCCTCATGGGGCCCCTACTGCAACAAATATGAATCTACTTCACCTACTTGATTTTAATTACATTCATCAAGTTATTCTTCTAAATACTAAAGAAAAATACTTCTGCAGCCTACACTACTTAAATTTGATTTGCATGAAACAAGGAAATTGAGCAAAGAACTAGATACATAGGAAAATTATTCTTGGACAAAATAGTCCCCGAAAGACCCAATGTGGGAAAACCAGTGCAGAAGCTACGAGGGTTTATTATTATGGAGGGGAACATTCTGAATACAAATCTAGGTTGCTTCAACTAGCAATCCTTTATATAGAAAATACTAGACAAAAGACTGGTGAAATAATCACACCTCATCACTGGAGAATCAGTTATTGATCCTTAGCTCTGGGAGGCTTTGCGTCACCTTATGATGGCCTCTGCATCAAACTGCATCACCCTAGGAAGCTTATGCATCACCCCTCATGGGTATTACGCTGCCTCTATGCTTTGGATCTTTTGTTGGCTGAGAATTTGAACTGTTTGCCTTGAGTCTCACACCCTGGCTTTCGACACTTGAACTTCAAATTCCCTCTATAGAAACTTGACTTCCCCTCACTCACTTCACTACCTCTACGTTAACACTGCGTAGACCAATGTCAACCCTCCTTTGGACATATTTCTATCCCCTCTCTTCCTTGTATTCTCTGGAAATTCCTTCTCCCAGATTCTCACTACCCCTCTGATGCAAGTACTCCCCAATCGATTTTCCTCCAAAGAAATTATCACCTCAAAAAATCGATTTTCTCAA
This sequence comes from Pinus taeda, assembly GCA_000404065.3. Taxonomy (NCBI): domain Eukaryota; kingdom Viridiplantae; phylum Streptophyta; class Pinopsida; order Pinales; family Pinaceae; genus Pinus; species Pinus taeda. The sequence goes on from APFE031496989.1 coordinate 17,356, forward strand.
TCTCTGTATGTGTGTCTAACTGAACCCCATGTTGGGCATGGAGCATGGTTATTTACAGGTCTTTGTTTTAGGTGGATGTTTACCCCAGGAAGATTGTGCACCCCTCCACGCGGGGGGGTGCGGGGTGCACAAGGCCCGATATTGCACATGCAGTCAGAGTTGTAAGCAGGAACATGAACAATCCAGGAAAATAACATTGGATGGCAATGAAGTGGATTCTCAAATATTTGAAAGGTACCACAAATCAAGAATTATGCTTTGGTGGTTCAAACATTTCTCTACGGGGATATGGATATGTTGATGCAGATATGGCAGGTGACAAAGATAACAAGAGGAGCACTACAGGATATGTATTTAATGTAGGTGGAACAACTATCAGTTGGGTTTCAAAAATCCAAATTATTGTTGCACTTTCAACAACAGAAGCAAAGTATGTTGCTGCTATAGAGGCTAGTAAAAAAATGATTTGGTTACAAAGGTTTATGGGTGAATTGGGTAAGAAGCATGATATGGGCATGTTACATAGTGATAGCCCAAGTGCCATTCATCTTGCAAAGAACTCAAAATTTCATTCCAAGACTAAACACATATAGCTCAAGTACCATTTCATATGATCAATGTTGGAAGATGGAGAGTTGAAGCTGGAAAAGATATACACTAGCCAGAATCCTGCAGATATGCTAACAAAAGTTGTAACCAGGGAGAAACTGAGAACATGCTCAGTTTCAATTGGTCTTCAAGGATGACAATGAAGATGAGAAACAACCAGGTTCAAGAGAGGAGTCATTGTCCAGCAAATGAAGCAGCCATGGAGTTGCTACAATCATTCTCCAAGTGGGAGATTGTTGTGTGTGGAGCATGATTGTTTAGAGGTCGTTGTTTCAGCCAGATGTATACCCCAGGAAGTTTTGTACACCCCTCCATGCGGGGGGGCGCGGTGGGGACTTGTCCCCCCC